>JAWZYT010005806.1:12500-51893 GCA_034508575.1 Petrolisthes manimaculis | reverse complement strand
GGGGGGGGGAGAAGGTTGGTGGGGGGGGGGGGAAAGAGAAGGTTGGGGGGGGGGTTGAAAATCAGGGCAGGGATGGTTGAGGCAAGAGGTATTTGGGTTATACGAGCTAAGGAAGGGAGGAAGGGAGGAAAGGAGGGAGGAAGGAGGGAAGGAGGAAGCAAGGGAGGGGAGGAAGGAAGGAAGGGAGGGAGGAAGGGATGGGGATGTGAAGTGACGGTATAGAATATATTGGGATGGATGGTAGTGGGAGGGATTGGTTGGTAGATGTCTCGTATATGTGTGTCTGTCTGTCTGTATGTATGTCTGTCTGTCTGCGTTCTGTCCTTCTCTCATCCATCTCTGTCTGTCTGTTTGTCTGTCTGTATGTATGTATGACTGCGTTCTGTCCTTTTCTCATCCATCTCTGTCTGTTTGTCTGTCTGTATGTATGTATGACTGCGTTCTGTCCTTCTCTCATCCATCTCTGTCTCTGTCTGTCTGTCTGTCTGCTTTTCAGTCTGTCTTACTCTCTCTCTCTCTCTCTCTCTCTCTCTCTCTCTCTCTCTCTCTCTCTCTCTCTCTCTCTCTCTCTCTCTCTCTCTCTCTCTCTCTCTCTCTCTCTCTCTCTCTCTCTGTACTTTCCAATGCCAGTATCCTCTTTACCCTTTTAGCCAATCGTATCACGCCACAATCACGTCGTTGATTCTGATTGGTTCTTGCTCCTGCCGGCCAGCTCGTTGATATAAATATATTTCTATGCGACCTCAACCAACAAACAAATCACATCACACATACAACAACAACAACAACAACAACACGCATGCCAGAATACTCACATCACACATACAACAACAACAACAACTTACCTTCATCAACATAATACTCACAACACACAACAACAACAACAACAACACCCGCATTTCAATCACCATAATTATACTCACAACATACAGCCACAACACACACACAACACAACACACAACAACAACAACAACAACAACACCCTACTTTCAACACCATACTTTTACTCACAACATACAGCCACAACACACAACAACAACAACAACAACAACAAAAATAATTCGATTTCTTTTCATCTTGTTAATTAATCAATAATATCAGTCTTATAGCCGATATTAATTAGAGAGAGAGAGAGAGAGAGAGAGAGAGAGAGAGAGAGAGAGAGAGAGAGAGAGAGAGAGAGAGAGAGAGAGAGAGAGAGAGAGAGAGAGAGAGAGAATGAGAGAGAGAGAGAGAAAGAATGGGAGTGAGAGATTAAGGAAGGACCCTGTGATCGTGTATGAGAGTTAAATTGGTGGCTTCTGATTCCTCCTGACTCTGCCACGAAACATAATTATCTCCTTCAACACAGATGCTGTTTCGTGTCCACATTTGAAGGACTCACTGACCTCCGATAACATTAATGGTAGTACCGTTGTGCAGTGTTGATAAATCTGGAGCAAATGATTCCTCCAAACTATTCCAAGCAACATGCCACCATTATTTTTGTTCACCTGGTTCTGTTTCGTGGCATACTTTGGAGGAATCAAGGCACTCCAATGTACCAAAAGTATACTCTCCCCTGAACCCTCTTGATTTTCACTTTCTGTTTTGGGTTTAGGTACGAGGAACTATAAAATGATTAATGATGGTGTGTACGTCTGAAATAACCCTCCCCCCCCCCTCACCTCCCCACCTCTCCCACCTCCCCCCCCCCCTCTCCCTCCAGTCTCTCCCCCCCTCCACCACCTTCCCTCCCCCCATTCTCTTCCCCCGCCTTCACCCCCCTGCCTGAATTTCCTCCATCATCCCCCCCTCCCTCCTCACCCCCCCCCCCCCCCCCAAACAACCAACCATCACAGCGTGGGCCATAAAAGTGACCCGGAAGAGTGGTGGCAAATTGGTGTGGGCAGAAGGGTCATTTTATTGTGCGCCTTCCAAGAGCCGGGATATAAAATCACGCCGGCCTAAATCTGCCACAGCTAACACAAAGAGGGAAGGGGGGAAGATGAGAGAGAGAGAGAGAGAGAGAGAGAGAGAGAGAGAGAGAGAGAGAGAGAGAGAGAGAGAGAGAGAGAGAGAGAGAGAGAGAGAGAGAGAGAGAGAGAGAGATAATACCCATTCCCACTTCAATCCTGGACCGTGACAGAATGGTAACAGACAGACAGACAGACACAGACACTTGATTGATTGACTGACTGACTGACTGACTGATGGAGAGACAAAAGATAGAAGCAAAAAATAAAATACTATGGCCTCTGCATCTTGGTTGGTTGTGTGTCTTGTTTGTTGGCTCAGGTAAAATGAAAATGGAGGATAAATAAACAACACATTGAAACCTGTGATCATTCATTTTACTACAATTATTTATTATATTTCTCTCTAACAACAACAACAACAACAAAATTTATGAAGGCTTCTATATTATTTGCATAGGTGGGTGTTAAGAGAGAGAGGAACACGTGTGATTATTAATAAACTGTACTGTATGTTCCTCTATCAACAAATGAAGGCTGCTATATTCTTTGCATAGGTTAGTTAGTTAGTTAGTTAGTTTGTTAGTTAGTTAGTTAGTTAGGTGTCTATTTGGTCACGTTCCCATCCCACATCGTTAACAGGTACTAAAATAAATTAAATCATTTCAGTTTTCCATTGGTGTGTTAATTAACAGGCGATTCGTTTTTTTAAGCAACAGACCACCATTATTTTTATTTTTCAATCTTGCCCTTTTTTTTTTTTTTTTTTTTGCATACATTGGAGGAATCAAAACGCTCCAATGTACTGTACCATCTCATTAATATATTATAGAGATGTGGGAAAGGATTCTGACCCTTTTGTATCCCTGCATCAGAGTCTTATATTATAATTATAAGGTTGATGTCACAATATAATAATATATTATGTATAGCTTCTACTTATTGGACTCTACTCTGGTGTATTATTATTATTATTCATTCTGGACAAACACTATATATGTACAGTTTGTTGTGGACATATGAAACAGACACACATGCACCTGAAACTGGGACCCCTCATTGAGTAATATAGTATAGGGTAAATTATGCAATAAATTATAGGGTAGGATTAGATGTTGTGTGGAAAAAAGGCGCCTCCTATTCTATGCTTGATGAGGGGGTCCCGTTTGAAGGGGGTCTGTTTTTTTGTTTTTTGTTTTTTTTCATGTGTCGGCGACTGTACAATTGGGTCATTAATTTATTACTCATTCTGAAAAGGGGGTCACTCATTTATTACTCATTCTGAAAAGGGGGTCACTCATTTATTACTCATTATTTATATTATTCACTTTTACCCACACACAGCCTTACGCCACGCATTATTGTACATTAGTTTATTTCAGGACACAACTTAATTGGTCTTCACAAACAATAATGTATTTCACAGTACCCTCAGTTGTTGTCACGATCAGTTCATTAGCCTTGGGTCAGGAGGAAACAGCTCTTATGGTCTTCAAAACAACAATGTAATTTACAGTAACCAACCACACACAGCCTTTACACATTTCACTTACCACTTTTAGTTCGGTACTCCTATTAATTCATTCTCTTAAGGGACCCTGTGATGTAGTCAGAACACTTGAGGTAAATGTGTCCTTCATATATTGCCACGAAACATCATCTATATGGAAAGAGCGTGTTTCGTGGCATAATAGGAGGAATCATAAACCTGAACTTCCTATACACGATCATAGGATCCTTCAGCATACTGTATAATATCTCAGAATACAACACAAACACACACAATGTATTTCACAGTCAACACGGCCGTTTCATTTACTACGATCAATACTTATATAATTCATTCTCTCTCATAAACAACACAGGCCATTTTACGACGACATGCATAATTAACAGCAAGATCATTATGTCGTGGTGCAGTAAAGAAAGAGATTATATTTATATGATCATTGGTGGATAAATTTGGTGCAGGTGATTCCTCCAAACTATTCCACCAAGAAACAACAACAGGTTACCATTATATTGGTTATACTGGTCCTGTTTCATGTATGGGATACTTTGGAGGAATCAAGGCACTCCAATGTACCAAAAGTATGCTGACTTATAATATTATATCCCCGAAAGCCGATCTTGGCACCGAAGCTGAAAATATCCACCGAAGTAGAGTACAGTAGAGTATCCGAGGCACAGGGTATAGTTAGTAGTGGACCAGTAGTAAGTTAGGCTAGAACGACGTGTCATGGTAAAGTTATTCATTCATTACTTAAGGGAAGAATATCAACACTACTAACTTGGGAAACGTGATTAAGGGAAGAATATCATCGCTACATGGGAAACGTGATTAAGGGAAGAATATCAACACTACTAACTTGGGAAACGTGATTAAGGGAAGAATATCAACACTACTAACTTGGGAAACGTGATTAAGGGAAGAATATCAACGCTACTTGGAAACGTGATTAAGGGAAGAATATCATCGCTACTTGGGAAACGTGATTAAGGGAAGATTTTCTCGTTGATAAATTGGGGTGCTGCTGATTCCCCCTAACTATGCCAAGAAACAGACCCACTCATGAGTAACACTGAGGTCGTCTGTTTCCTGACATAGTTTGGAGGAATAAGTATTGTAGCCTTCCAATTTATCAAACACAATATTCCCTTAAGATAGGTTAGGTTAGGTTAGGTTAGGCTTGGTTAGGTTTGGATGGATTAAAGTTCTGGTAGGGTACGGTAGATTAGGTTGGGTTAGGTTAGGTTAGATTAGGTTAGGTTAGGTTAAGTTACGTTAGGTTAGGTTAGGTTAGGTTAGGTTGGGTTAGGTTATGTTAGAGTAGATTATGCTATGTTAGCTTAAGTTAGGTTATGTTTGCTTTACTTAGATTAGGTAAGCTAAGTTAGGGTAGGGGAGGTTAGTTTAGCTTAAGTTTAGTTAGGTTGGGTTAGATATCATGCATCAACCGATTAGATACACGGGTGAAAAACACACACACACACACACACACACACACACACACACACACACACACACACACACACACACACACACACACACACACACACACACACACACACACACACACACACACACACACACACACACACACACACACACACACACCACTGCCTAGAAATCTAATCTTCTAATGTCTATCTCTAAAATTATTAAGGGCGGATTGACTGTTCTTAATAACGACATAACTAGACCTGACTAGTGTAAGAAAAACGACCTATTCTAACCCTTATGTATAGTTCATTCAACAATATAATACATAGTTTATAAATATTTGGCTAAATCATAATATTCACTGAAGATTTTATATATAGTTAACTCGCACTGCTTCTTCGTCACTGTTTACGGTAATTATTAAGCACATATTGTTTATTTATCTGGCTGGGTTAATTAAAATGGTGCGGTTTTTATCAGTCTGTAGTCCTAAAGTATAGATGCCTTAGTAGTAACATTGTGGTGTGATTCGTTTCGTGGGATCGTTTGGAGGAAGCAGTATCCTTCCAATTTACAAGAAAAAAAAAAAAAAAAGGTTCTACACTTAAAGGGAGATTTTTTTTTTTTTTTTTTTTTGTGGTGAATTGGAAGGTCTCTGAATCCTCCAAACTGCCACAAAACAGATCCCCAATTAGTGTCAGCGAGGGCGCCTGTTTTCTGGTATAAGTTAGGAGGAATCAGCAGCCTTCCAATCCACCAACAAGACAGTCTCCTTATGGTTCCATGGTGTTACTGAGACACGATTAATATCTCACGAGTGTGTGTTTGGTTCAGGACACACT
Organism: Petrolisthes manimaculis; assembly: GCA_034508575.1. Taxonomy (NCBI): domain Eukaryota; kingdom Metazoa; phylum Arthropoda; class Malacostraca; order Decapoda; family Porcellanidae; genus Petrolisthes; species Petrolisthes manimaculis. The sequence goes on along the minus strand of JAWZYT010005806.1, from coordinate 46,152 downwards.
GTAGGACACACTATAGGACACACTACAAGACTGTAGGACACACTATAGGACACACTACAAGGGTCCATCGTACCATTACCACGCCTTCGTCAACACCACAAAAAATGGTCTTGCATACAAACAACCCCGATACACCATCATCATTTTTCAAGAGTATTTAGGGCAAACTATAGACAAACAAAAAACCAGAGTCATCGAACTGTACCAAAATCTTTCGTACATACAACCCCGATACCGCCATCATCTTTCCTTAAGAGTATTTAGTTTGATTCAAGACAAACTATACACAAAAACCAGATTCATCGTACCCAAAATCTTTCGTGCATACAACTCCAAGACACGATCATTTCTCAGGAGTGTTTGTGTACCGTACCAAAATCTTTCGTGCATACAACCCCAAGACACGATCATCATTTCTCAGGAGTGTTTAGTTTGATTTATGAGCCAACACAAGGGGAGTGGAATATGAGGTTCCCATCGGGTGGGAACTGGTCGAGACAGCGTGGTGGTCAGGGCTGGAACAGGACTGGAACTTACCCGCCTGGTACTCGTCCCATCCAGAGCTTCCACCTGGAGGATGAGGAGAGAAGAACGTGTTGTTTGCTTGTTTGTTTGTTTGTTTGTTTGTTTGTTGATGGTGGACTGACTGACTGACTGACTGACTTACATGGCTACAAATTCTGGTATAGTTGCCGACACGGTAAAATATAAACACGTCAAACGAAAGGAAGGAAGGAGGGAGGGAAGGAGGGAATGAAGAATGAATGAAGGAGGAAGGAAGGAAGGAAGAAGGAAGGAAGGAGGGAGGGAGGGAGGGAGGGAGGGAGGAAGGAAGGAAGGAAGGAAGGTGAGACAATGAATGAATGAAGGAAGGAAGGAAGGAAGGTGAATAATGAATGAATGAACGTACCCTGTGTCTAGCCAGTGTTCAGCGTGACGGTAAACCTCGACCCCATAGCGGTTCCTAGCGTAGAGGCCTGGATGGGACGGCCCTGTTACCCACGACCCGTCCAAACTCAACCCTACACACCAGAGAACCAAAAAGAGAGAGAGAGAGGAGAGGGAGAGAGAGAGAGAGAGGAGAGAGAGAGAGAGAGAGAGAGAGCGAGAGAGAGAGAGAGAGAGAGAGAGAGAGATACGTTAGGGCACACATATACAAGCACGCATACATATATATATATATACGAGTACAGAATATCTACACACACACACACACATACTCACACAGACGAGACGAGAGAGAAATTGAGCGAAAAGATAACAGAATGTGTATATGTATGTATATTACTGTATATCCGTGTGTTTCTGTCCACGTGTTGTGTGTGTGTGTGTGTGTTCTGTCCACGTATTTGTATGTGTTGTGTGTGGTGTGTGTGTGTCTTTGTGTGTGTGGGTTTCTGTCTACGTGTTGTGTGTGTGAGTGTGTGTTTCTGTCCACGTGCTTGTATGTGTTGTGTGTGTGTGTGTGTGTGTGTGTGTGTGTGTGTGTGTGTGTGTGTGTGTGTGTGTGTGTGGTGTTGTGTGTGTGTGTGTGTGTGTGTGTGTGACTGACCTGGTTCGGGGTCGTGCAGCCAATAGGTCGTCTTCAGCATCATAATGTGTTGACTCCACATCTCAGCCCTCCACCTGCCAGCTGACACTACACCCTGACCCCCAGCCCAGCGACCACCAACACAGCACCACCTGTTGTCAGCTATACCACATACCAAGTACATGATGTTAGATAGTAGTAGTAGTAGTAGTAATAATAATAATAATAATAATAATAATAATAATAATAATAATAATAATAATAATAACAACCCACAACCCCCAAAGCCTGTTCGCTACTCCTGCACCCCACAAACCCCCTCTAAGCCTGTCCCCCTACTCCCGCACCCCACAAACCCCCTCTAAGCCTGTCCCCTACTCCCGTACCCCCACAAACCCCCTCTAAGCCTGTCCCCCTACTCCCGCACCCCTAAAAGAAAAAGAAAGGAGAAAAAAACAGTTTGGTATAGGACTCGTGTTTGTTTGGGGTGTGATACTGACTGAGATCGAGGGAGTAGCCAGCTCGTTGGAACACTTCACTCAGTTGGTTTAGCGCGGTGAAGTTACCAGTGTGGAAGGTAATGTCTGCATCCCTCTCCCACGCTAACACACCCTCGGTCTTCACGGCACCTGGAGGGGAAGGGAAGAGAGGGAGGGATGGATGGGGGTTACTGGTTGTGTTGTGTGTGGAGTGTTACTGTTTGTGTGTGTTGTGTGTGTTGTGTGATGGGAGAAAGAGGGATGGATGGGGTAACTGTTTGTGTGTGTGTGGGGGGGGGGGGGGTTACTGTTTGTGTTGTGTGTGTATGTGATGGGAGAAAGAGGGATGGAAGGGGTTACTGGTTGTGTTGTGTGTTGTGTTGTGTGTGTGTGTGATGGGAGAAAGAGGGATGGAAGGGGTTATTGTTTGTGTGTGTGTGTGTGTGTGTATGTGTGAAACGTAGCCCACACACACACAAATCTTTCTGATGGCATTTTTAATTTTCTTAACACGGCAACACAGCAAGAATAAGATTTTCAATTCACAACTATACCGAAAACAAAAAGGGATAATAGACATGGATGGATGAATGGATGAATGGATGGATGGATGGATGGATGGATGGATGAATGAATGAATGGATGGATGGATGAATGGATGGATGGATGGATGGATGGATGGATGAATATAAGCTTGTATTGATGGGCCGGCTTCGTGTGTCTAATGTGTGTATGTAATGTCACGAGTACTAATAAATATCCAGGTGTGCTTCGAATACCTATATAGAGACAGTAACTAAATACACAGTAAGATCTCCATGGTATACTTATTATAATAGTGGTCGTTACTGTACCTTGGACTGTGACTTATGTGTGTTAGTGTAGACACGTAAATGGACTTACCTGTGTGTTTAAATTGAAGGTATGTATAAGTGTTAATGAGTATATGTGTGAGTATGAGATTATGAGTGTTTAGATTGATTGTATGTGTAAGTATTCATAAGTATATTATGTGTATGTATAAGATAATGAGTGAGTAACATACCAAGTAGTGAGCCTTCCTGCAGTTCACAAAGTAGTCCATGAGCTTCACAGGTATCCATAGTGAAGCGGATAAGAGCTGCCAAGTCCTTCCTGCAGCAAGGTGGTAAGGCCACTCCTCCTCCACTACAGATGACTGACAGTTCACTACACGAGAAAGTAACCTTGGTTCGTCCTGGCACTTGCATTGAGTACAGGTCGTGGCGACGGGCCAGGTTCAGCAGGTTGGCTCGTGAGGCAGGCTTGGGTAGACTGGCCAGTGTTGATAGTGAAGTGGGACAGACTGCAGCCAACATGTGATGTTTATGTGCTGCTCTTAAGAACAACTCTAACTGACCTACATCAGTACCCATGTCATTGTTCCATCCAAGATGTCTTAGTGCCACAGTTAATGCCAGGAAAGGTCCCTCTAACGCATGACACAACTGACACCCTCCAGCAGTACCCAGTTGTTGACGTTTCCAGGCAGCTTCATAATAAGCATAACGGGAGGAGAGACAGGAGGAACGCTGCTCACCCCATTCTGACTGTACCATTCCACCCGCCGCCCACACACCCAGGTGCTCCACCGCCCACACTAACTTCTCCAGCCCACCCAACGTCACCGCCCCAGCAGCCACCACCACATAGCGGGTGGTCACCTGCTGTAGAATCCGCGTCAGTCCAGATGCGGATGTCGCGTTGGGCTCAGTGTGGATGTGAAGACGAAGCTGAGGATGATGGTGGTTGTGAGGTGAGACTGAAGGAGTAGCCAAATGTACAGTGAGGCCTGGATGGGTACTTGCCAAACCCGTCAGTAACCCCTCCAATCCTTCACCAATGGCCACCACCGTCACCACTTGAGCTACCTTCTCAGTAATCACATTAGGGGATGATGCCACGCTGCCACTTTCCTTTTCAATATCCCATTCCCTGACACTTCTCTCACCACCACCCTCAGTCGTACCATACTTCATACCCATCTTCCCTTCACTCCTACTTTGTCTGGACACTATTCGACCACTTCCCTCTTCACTCGTCCTTCCCACACTCCTCAATATTCTCACACTGTTTCCATGGAGGGGTGTCCGTGTGTATGTGATGGGATATTTCACAGCTTTACTCGATTCCCATCTACTCACACCATCACCCACACCTTCTCTTGTGGAAACGAAAGGCAGCGTCGAGTGTTTAATAGATATGGGAATGTTAGAGGACGGGGACAATACAAGGACGGGGTACACACGCTGTCGATTCCTTGTGTCTTTGATGAGAGAAGCAGTTCCATGGTTTCGTTCTGGCAATGTCCTGAGTACTGGTACCTCTGATTGTGTCTTGGATTCTGATTGTGTCCTACTATTAACTGAGTGACTTCCTGTGTGTTGTGAGTGTATTATGACTTCTGATTGTATCTTCGTACTAAATGGATAATGTCTCCGACTGTTTAATGATTTTTTCTTTGTGACAACTATATTTTTCTTGTGAGTAACCGCTTGTTTTCTGGTGTTTTCCGTGTATGATGTGATGTGTGCTGTGTGTGTCCTAACGTGTGACGAATCCAAACGACCCCTAACAATTTCTGGGTGTGTTTTAGTAACTTGTGGGTCCACGTGTGTCCTGGGTGACGTGGGCGTGGGCGTGGTGGTGGTGGCTTGCTGAGGGTGGCGGCTGTAGGGGTCCTGGCGTGGGGAGAACCGGGAAAATAGTGTATGGTGCAACTGTGACACCTTCCTCCCAAGGGCAGCCACCTCCTCCCGAAGGTCCCCTGCTACCTGTATCACACCCGTTAGCACAGAGGGAAAGTTTGAGTGTTAGGAGTATAGAACGAGAGGAGAATGCTGTGAGGGAGAGGGGGGAAATGCGTCAGGAGGGAGAGAAGGGAGAGGAGGAAGGACAACTGTTCATAATAAAGATAGGTGTGTTAGGAGTATAGAACGAGAGGAGAATGCTGTGAGGGAGAGGAGGGAAATGCGTCAGGAGGGAGAGAAGGGAGAGTAGGAAGGAAACTGTTCGTAAGGAAAAAAGAAGTGTGTATTGGGAGAGAGAAAAGAAGGGAGTGTTGGCAGGGGAGTGGGTGAAGAAAAATTGTGTTGGACAATGAGATATACTGGGAGAGATAGAAGTGTGTTAGGGAGAGAAAGTGTGTGCTAAGTGGGATAAAATAAAAGAAGAGAGAGAGAGAGAGAGAGAGAGAGAGAGAGAGAGAGAGAGAGAGAGAGAGAGAGAGAGAGAGAGAGAGAGAGAGAGAGAGAGAGAGAGAGAGAGAGAGAGAGAGAGAGAGAGAGAGAGAGAGAGAGAATGAGGGGACGTTCGAGAATAACAGTTTACTAATATTTATGTCAAGTAATAAATAATACATTAATACTCCATTCACCAACAATAGAATAACTTCCCCCATAAGGCGTTAGTTTGACTGCCTAAAGAATATGATATAGGGACCTTCTTACCTGCTGTGCTCGCTTCAGTCGCAACCGGAGTTCAGTAAAGGAGGTGTGGAGAGTGTAGTAGTAAAAGGCACCTACACCTCCCACTGCTCCTCTTCTTCCACCGACGCTGTCCTTCCCTCCCCCCTCCTGGTTGTCCCTCCCCCCCACACCCAGCACCCAGGCCAGACGAGACCCCAGGAAGAATGTGTGTTGGGAGGGAAGGGGGTCGTCGTCGTCGTTGTTGTCTTTGTTGTTGTTATGTGTGGCACTCCAGCACAAGGCACATGGGTCCTGTTCTCGTGGTGGGGGGGTGTGGACTCCTTGACGGGCAGCGTGGTACTTCCTGGAATATACATACATACATCCAAGATCGAGATACACCTACACTATACTTATCTATTCTAATCTACATCTCTATAAATATTTGTGATTGTCGTATGTGTGTGTGTATGTATTTATTTCCGTTGTACCTGACCAAACCAGTGGACCAAACTGAACCAAAATTAAATCAAAGCCTTAATTTTTCCACACGAAATGTTTTTAGCATGGGGTCTTGTTTCCAGAGGCTGCCAAAGAGCAAACCCGCCAGACAGAGTAATTAAAATGTGGGTAGGTGTTACCGTAGAGTTTCTTGCGTTTACAATAATTTTAATAAGATACGTACAGTTTTCTTTAAGTAGTAAATATTGATTAATCTGACTCACCTATAAATGGGTGAAGAGAGATTGTAGATATATTGGTACAAGATTACTGTAGTGTTTTAAGAAGAGGGTAAGACGGTGGAGTGGGACAGGGAAAGGAAAGATGAAGTATGGTGTTGCAAGGAAAGCATATAAATTATACTCTATACATAAGCACCCGTTTGTAGAAAATATTGGTGTGGGTAGTGTAGTGATTGTTTATGTTGGTTTGTGTGTGTGTGTGAGAGAGAGAGAGAGAGAGAGAGAGAGAGAAAGAAAGAGAGAGAGAGAGAGAGAGAGAGAGAGAGAGAGAGAGAGAGAGAGAGAGAGAGAGAGAGAGAGAGAGAGAGATGTGGAGTAAACTAACCTGAATGCATGTTGATCAGAGAGGGTGATGGAGAGAAACAACAACATCCACGAACACCCAGTCAGTGTCAGAAGGAAAGTCTGGATGGATTTGTTACGACCCATCACACACACACACACACACAGTTTCACTACTCTCTCTCTCTCTCTCTCTCTCTCTCTCTCTCTCTCTCTCTCTCTCTCTCTCTCTCTCTCTCTCTCTCTCTCTCTTTCTCTAGCTCGATTCCTCTCCTTCACTGCTTTTCATAGCTTCACTTGTCACTGTCTCCCATTCGTCTCTGGTCCACTTTTCACTGTTATTCATTTGGCTGGTTTTCACTTTTCACTGTTCTTCGTTTGTCTGTTTATCATTTTTCATTGTTATTCATTCGTCTCTGTTTCACTCTTCACTGTTATCAATTTGTCTTTCCATCTTCACTGTTATTCATTTGTCTTTGTTTTACTCTTCACTATTATTCATTTGTCTTCGTTTTTCATCGTTATTCATTTGTTTTGTATTCCAGCTGTCACTGTTAGTCACTTGTCTACATGTCTCATTTTTATTTTTCACTATCCATCATTCATGTCTTCGTTCCATTCATATTTGCTATTTCATTTTGTTATCTTTACTTTACTTTCACCGTTTCACATTCCATCTATAGCCTTCAACCACCATCCTCACTCACTCACTCACTCACCCCCATCACATCCATCCATCCATCTATCACAGTCTCAGCTGACTCCACACCACCTGTCATTCATTCATTCATCCTTCATTCCTTCCTTCCTTCCTTTAGCCATGATTATCCTCCTCCTCCTCTTCCTCCTCTTCCTTCTTCTTCTTTTCCTCCTCCACTCTTCCACGTTCGTTGTCACACCATCATCGGCTTTCTCTCATCCGTCATTCTTTTCTCCGACTCTTACACATCTGGAATAATAAGAGAAAGAGAAAGAGAGATAATTATAAGCAAAGAAGTATGAGAAAGAGTGATAATTGTAAGCTAAAGAGAAATGTAGTGAAAGGAGAAAACTAAAGTGAAAAAGACTGAGTGTTAAATATAAGCGAAAGAGAAAGATATTGATAATTGTAAGCGAAAGAGAAAGGGAGTGAATGGAGAAAGCTAAAGTGAAAGGGACTTGAGTGATAATTATAAACGGGAGATAAAGAGATGGCTGGCACTGAGGGAGGGTTGTAGTCAAGAACATATGTGGTATTTACAATGGTGTAGTGGTGCCTGTACTGTACGATGACCCCATAGGCACACGATAGAGCCATTGTAAACACTACTTAATGATAACAACAACAACAACAACAACTACTACTACTATTTTTTTTATAGCACTAGCACTATCACTACTACTACCACTACTAACTACTACTACTACTACTACTATTACTACTACCACTACCACTACAACAACAACAATAACAATACGACCACCACTACTACTAACAAATAAATAAATAAATAAATAAATAAAAGCCTAGATAAACACTATAAACACACACACACATCCCAGGCTGACTCGGATACGCGGCGCCAACCACACGTCCCCAAGAGATCGTAAAAGTCAGATGCGAAACGTGATAATACGAACCGACCGTAGAGGGGGGTTGGGGGGTCGGGGGGGGAGTGGGGGGGGCCTCTACTAACAATGACAACATGGAATTGATTGGTGTATTGTCATTGTTAACACACACACACACACACACACGATGTTGGTGGAAGGAGAGGAAGGTGGTGTGTGTGTGTGCGTGTGGTGGAAGGAGGTCGGTGTGTGTGTGTGTGTGTGTGTGTGTGTGTGTGTGTGTGTGTGTAGCTGATTATGGATGTCATCTATTGTCATGTATCGATAGACAGACGTTCAGTCAACGTAAAATGATAAGTGGTTGTTAATATTGTTGGTAAATCTGGTACAACTAATTTTTCCAAACAATGTTATTTATGTTTTTTTTTTTTTTTTTTTTTTTAAATCTGGTACAACTAATTTTTCCAAACTATTTTTTTTTTCATGCACCAAGACATCACTGTTCTTTATAAACTGGTCCTGTTTCCTGGCACACTTTGGAGGAATCAAGGCACTCTAATGTATCCAAAGTGTATCATTACTCCCTGAAATACTGGGAACAACAAGGAGGTGAGGGAGGGAGAGGTAAAAAAAGTCATTTCCAATTCTTTATTTCTATACAAACTCGAAGACACTTTATAAGGAGTGATTTAGACTTAATTCATGGGATAGTATACTTTTGTTACATTGGAGTGCCTTGATTCCTCCAAAGTATGCCAGAAAACAGGACCAGATTAATAGAAATAATGGTGGCCTGTTGCCTGGAATAGTTTAGAGGAATCATCAGTCACTCCAGATTTATCACCAACACTTAAGTTATTTTTCTACCAATCACGGCGGTGTTCCTGAATTAGTAAAAGTATAATATTCGCATTTGGTTTCGGTATCACTATTTGTATTAGGATAAACTTGTTCACAAAAGCACACTCTAAATTTTCACTCTTAATTCACTCTAAATTTTCCTAGTTGTATATTAGAGAATTTACTGTACCGGTAATGTATGTATGTATGTAGATATGTATGTATGTACTGTATGTATGTAAATGATAGTGATTACCTTCTTCTGTGTTGTACTGTACACTCCTTCGTCTCCGTTACGACACTTATCCCTCTATATAATTTGTTCTAACTGTTACATACAACTCTGTACTTACCTCAATTATTATAGTTATGAATGTACCGTTGTTGCATCACACCTCGCCGGGATGTAACAAGGTTTGTTTGTATGTACAGTTGTATGTGTATATGTGTGTGTGGTGTGGTGCGAGCGGTGTGGGAAGAGAGCCACAGCAGACAGCAACACACTTCCTTCCTCCACGCTGACTCACCAGGCACTGAATCGTAGCCTTAGCTTTGGCCCTGGTGCTGTGAGTGTGAGTGAACCCCCGACTTGTGTTACGTGTACAGTACTGCCAAACTATAAACTGCTACTTCTACCACTTGGTCCAAAGTCCCTCGATAAAATGTTTCCTTTTATGAGCATATATCCTTTGTGGTATAAACACTTTTTCTTATTTTATATAATTATGTAATATTTCACTTCCGTTTCACTCAAATGTAAAGATATTTTCATTATGTTACTTAGCACTCTAGTATATCGCTCTGTGGAACGGTTTGAAGAGGAAAATCATAAGTGCTATGAATAATGAAGGAATTTAGTTACTGTAGCTGTAGACATCAACAGATTTTGAGAGTCTATTCTCTTTCAGCTTCTATCCTTCCCTCTACACCTTTAATTTTCAATATATTTTCTATCCATTCTATAACTGCTGTTGTAGATATTAACTGATCGTCTCCCAAGACAATTAACAGATGTTTTCTTTTGGACTTTTTTAGGACATCCAACGAGGGCAACAGGCCAATACAATATTGTATATGGCTGGTGAAGACCCTGACTCACCAAGGCCAGAAACATTTCAAGTCACAACAACCTCCATCTGTCCCGTAAGTAGCCAGAGGAATACAGTTTTAGCTCCGAGCCTCCGGCCTAAGCCGAGAGCTCTAGGTTTTATCGTAATTATTGTTCTTGTTCTTGTTCTTGTTCTTCTTCTTCTTGGGGCGACCACTTCTTAAAAGAGGTTCAACTGACTCACTCACTCACTCACTCACTCTCTTCCTCCCATCCATTTTCTTTTACCGACATTGAATAATTTATCCGAGGGGTTCACCCTCAATAAAAAGGGTTCATTTTCAAAATTTCAATATAACCATATGAATACGAAAATCCAGATAAAACATAATTAATATTTTTGAGACCTTTAGCCTACATATGAATATTTTATTATTTCACTTGAATCATTAAGAGCCGGAGCTTTTGAAGGGTTTACCTTCATGTTCTTGTTCATTGTACACACGCCAGTAATGCCACGTGGTGGTACAGGGGCTCACAAAATTAATATTCAGAGATGTAGCACCACTGAGACTAGTTAGCTCGAAACAATCGATGTGTGTGAGATGGAGTAGCTTCGATACACTATTCACATAAAGTGAATTTAGTAGCTTAATGATTTGGATCACTTAAATCTCTTAATCATGTGAGCCCCTATAGCATGCAGCAGTGCTGGCCACTGTACACAAAAATTAGGGAAATATTTAGGATTGCATAGAGAAAACAAAAAGATGAGGGAAATCATATATTTTTTATGGTTGTAGAGAGAAAGCCAAACGGTGAGCGAAATATATTTTGTTTTAAACAGAAAGCCAGAAGGTGAGGGAAACATTTATAGTTGTAGAGAGAAACCCAAAAGTTGAGTGGGCCCTGGGAACAAGTGTTTCAACAAGAGGTAGTGAACACCATCTGTGACCCTTCACACACACACAGGTACACTCTGATACCATAGTCCTGAAGCAGGCGGTTTCTGTACGATAGCCCACACAATTTAGACACAAACTATCATGAAGCCACACACATTTAAAACCAATAGAAGCTTTGTATGGGCTGTCGTCCAGAAACGCCTGCTATAGATCTCGGGCTTTGACTCAGCCGGGCTAGAGATATGGTATCCAAGTTACTGTACCACGAACACGAAGAACTGCTCCAACCTCATTACAAGAGAGTCTACTATATCTGATTCCTAATTTATGTCCCTTAGATGATGTGAGCAGTACATTAATAAGGTTTTGGGCACCCCTTTGACCACAGTCACTCTCTTTCAATTCTTCAGCTGTCTCTCTTTTCAATCCATTCTTGCAGTCTTTATCTTCTTCTCCCTCGTTCTACTACTGTATCTACGTAATCATCCAAATCAAGGAATACAAATGAAGTACTGTACAGGCAACAGGAGGTCCATAATGGTTTTCATTTATCTGTATTCATTTAGTTAATCACTGTTATTATCTTGATTCCCTCAGTTATATGTTTACCTACATTTGGACCCAACTTTTGTGGCAGACCCTCCCCCAGTACGTTTACATTTTTATCGCCTTTCATCTTTTGTGTAGTGCTGGGATGTGTGTACTTGCCTCATATATATACTTTTCTTTTATTATTTTGTTCTGTGTGTATGTGTGTGCTTGCCTCATATATTATATACTTTTCTTTTATTACCTGTACTGTATTATGTTTTGTGTGTGCTTGCCTCATATATGCACTTTTATTTTATTATTTTGTCCTGTGTGTATGTTTCTTTGTACAGTATATTAATTTTGAGGGGAATATTTGGTATAATCCTGCGTACCGGGAGTAACTGTATTTATACATATTTCACTTATAATGCAATACTTTTATGGTTAACTTGTAGTTTTAATATGTGATGTATGTCGGAAATTGTTTAATAGGATTAAACATGGAAGTTACGCATTATAAATAGTAATTACAGAATAAAAATGTCAATTTGGGCACTTGTTGTGGTCACTGTTTATAGAGGTGTTGGAGGTGAGACTGAGTGTCCCAGTCCAGATTAGGTTAGGTTAGGTCCTGGTAGTGTGTCCCAGTCCAGATTAGGTTAGATCAGGTCAGGTAAGGTCTGACTAATTTCTACTGTATATTTTTTCCTGCTTAGGTCCTGGTGATCTGCCCCGGTTAGGTCCCGATAGTCTGCCCCAGTTAGGTCCCTGTAGTCTGCCCTGGTTAGGTTTGGTTTGGTTAATTATCGAAACTTGGCTCAGGTTTTCCACTTTTCCACATTTATGGCATGTCATGAGTGCAATCTAGAAAGGCAAATATACTATATTATGAGTTTTCCCCCCACCCAAAACCCCCGATTTCCCAGGCTCTCCCCCAAGATTGTTAGAGGGGGGGGGGGGGCTATCTCAAAAACGAAGCATTTCATAAGGAAACGAAGGTCAATATCACTCAAATCACACTAAATACTTCTAGGAAATATATTTTTTTCCAGTGAAATCCTGTTGCGGCAACTTGTAAAAATTTACCTTTTGAGCAGCTGCTAGTTTCTCATTATTATTTTGATAGTGTGCTCAACTTTTAACAATGTCTAACGACTCGTATACTGTACCTACCTTGAATGAATACTATGGAGACAACTGGATTTTAAATCATAGGACGACATAAATGAATATGAAAATAATACACGAGTCATTCACTATTATATATATATTTATTTGGCTAAAATAAATAACATGAAATTGAAAGAGTAATATGAATTAATTGGGCCAGTATGATAGGAGAGTAGTTTGTGCATTACTGGTATATGCTTAAAAACACATAATAACATGTTTATGTAAATGTAAAAATTCATGGCACAATTAAACTGTACAAAATAACATGATACAAAGCTCACGACCCTATAACACTTCCCTCGTTAATCTGTCTTAGTCAAAACTAAATGGCTATACTGTACTATAATAATAATTCAGACAGTACATAATTATTACCACAATAAAAATTTAACAACAGTAATATTCAGTACTCAAAACTAGTACATAAACACAGATGTTGTTTCACCAGTAACGGCTGTATTTAGTACTGTACTGTAATTACTGAATGATATTTGAATACTGTAGTGTAATCAAGTTTCAGGCAACATAACATGATATCACAAATCTTCTCATCATTGTCCTATTTCACAGATTAACAAAGGCAAAGATGCAATAATTATCTTCTCCATTATTTTAAATTAACACAAAGACTATACAGTATCATAAAATTCTACGTGTGCAAGGAAAGTTGTGACAGTTCTGACACAGTATAACTTGTGCCATGTTTTGTGTTGTTGAAGGAAACATCACACATTGTACAGAATCAAAGGAACAGTCTATTATATCCTACATGCAATTGGCACTTCTCGGGGCCTTAGGAAAGAGCATTCGTGGTGTTGACGAAGATTTGGTACTGGTACGATGACTAATAGACATGATACAGAGTCGTTGTATTGGTACCATGCCATTGTAAACACCACGGATATTCTTGCATATGGCCCTTAATAACATCATCATCAGAGCATTTTTGCAAGTGGAGTGTTATTTAGTAAGAGTTATGTACCAGTGCTGGGAAATAGAATTTATACAAATCCACTAGTTAAAAAGTAGATCTGAATATTATCCCACTAGCCTTGCCTCCAAATTCTTCTTATTAGACAGTCAAATTAAAAAAAAATTCTGCTAGACTGGACTTCAAGGTCAGCTACATAGGGAGCAAAACTGCTAAATCTTCTCGATCTAGCAGAACATGCACCAAATTGACAACACTGTACAGTACTGTATTTGACGTACTGGCAATACACAACACCTTCATTGAGTATGTATGGCTTTTCCATATATGCATGCTGAATATTCATATATACTTCCCTCATTACACACATACTTCCATTTCCCATACACACTATATACCAATGGAAGTGTACTCCTTTAACTCTTAATGTTCCTCTAGGTAATGATTTCTTATTAATATAATCATTACACATGGTGCAATTAATGCTCAGAACCCCAGTGTGTAATCAGGATTTACTTTACATAATAAATTGTATATGTTACAGTAAAAATAACTACATACTGCATTGTATATGATTAATACTCTTTCACAACCATATTTCTTTGAGTACAGTACAGTGGTTATGGGACTGAAAATTTGTCTTATTGCACAAGTAACTCATCTGTGGTCAAAGTCTGAGGGTTATACAGTATATCAGTTCTTCTGTCATAATGTAGTTATAATCATGACATACCCGGTATACTGTATTATTCTACTTAATTAATGAATACAGTAACTTACAATAACCAGACCAGTTTACTGACAGCATTAATGTTAAGGTGTATTATCGTTGACAATATTTTCTTATCATACCAAGAAGATAAAATATATTTAAAATAAGAGAGGGTAAGTTTGGTTACAGAAAAGCACAGTTTAACCTCTCAATTTAAATCATTAGGCCAGAGGTCTGTTCAGATTTTGATAGAGTTAGAAAAATAGAGGGTCCCATTTGCAGGTACAGTATTATAACAGTACAGGTACAAATAAATAATGTGTTTATGAATTTTAGTTCCATATTCCCCTTTCTGAACAATTTTTCTGCATTTAAAGTGTACACTTTAGGATTTATTTTTACAGTAAAGTACAATTAAACTGTTGAAGCAATCACAAAATACAAGTAATTTACGGTAATATAGTACATACTAAGATTACAATATGGTGGAACCCCTTCATATCCTAATGACATGTAATGGTGGGCCTTGTATCTGGCTCAATACTGCATAACTCATAGATGACTAAATCCTTGATGCCTTTCCTGTCTATTATTAGAAAAGAGTAAATTCTAAACCAGAAACATTGCTGTCAGTCTAGTTACTAATTCATTTACAGTAGAATATCAAATGCTGCACTTCTTTACAACTTTGAAAGTACATGTACTGTACAGCACAGCACAGCACTTCTCAAAATATAGTGCAAATTGAGTCTAGTTAATATGAATATGCTCTTCACACTATAGAGTAATATATTATTTTCATATATATATGTATTTATATATATATATTGTATATATTTCTATTCATTAATATGTATAAGATAATTTAAATATTTTCTATGGATGGATATGATTTTTAAGCTCATTTAGTAACTTTTCTTGAATGATTCATGAAAAAAAAATCCACATTTTGTTTGATTCACATGGCTGAAGCTTTATGTAACTATTCCTAAGGATTTCTCAAAGCAAATGTTATACTTATGTCCCTTGATGAAATTATGATAAAAAAAATCTTGTACCGTACCATACCTACACTGTGACATTCATTAAGTTTTATGGATACAGGTAGAGTATTTGAAATGCAACTAACTAACTACAGTATACACTTTTAATCCAATACTTGCACCCAGGCTTTGTTACTTGTATATTGTCTGACAGAGCAGTGAATTAAGTCCATAATTGATGTAACTACTGTATGTTATTCGTCATGTCAGATGATATGAAACTCGGACGCTGGATATAATTAATGATATCGAAGTTCATTGTAATGATAACTCAAGTTGGATATAAATATTCAAGTGCAGGTCTCACATTACTTGGTTATGAAGTTGGCCACCACTACTGCTCAGTCCAATGCTTACTAATATTTCCAGTTCACCCCTCCGTCCCCAGCCTCTCCTCCCATACCAGTCATAATCTACCAACCATTACAATAAAAATGTGATGAGTGTGCCATCTGTGGGTTGTTTACTATTGTATTAGTAGTAGTACTATTATTATTAACATTTTTTTTTTTTTGGAATTGTGTTTACCTGTACAGTACGACTTTATAATGTGATGCATTTTATATTTTGTATACTTTACAGTACTATTATAATGGCATTTTTTATATTAAGTTAAGCTTGGAAAACGTTATTCATAGTCATATTTGAGGTGCTTATCATATAGCCTATGTAGAATTCATCCCATTTATATCCATGATATATTGTCTCATATCCAATTTTATATATTACTTAACATTAAGTATATGAGGATTGTAACCCCATCAGATAATGGGTGATTCCTGTACTGCTGTATACAAGTTGCCAATATAAGATCATTTATAATGTAAACAAGGGGTTATAATTTCACTAGCAGAACAAACTCATCACAAATACTGTAAGAAGACACCACTCAACCCTGGCAGAACAAACACATAGATATTGTAAGAAGAAACCACCCATTTAGGCTTTAGGCTCATCACTCAAGCTTCAGACATCTAAATTTAATGATCTCATTGATATCCAATGACTGGGACACCTCAACACAATAAAGTACTGTAGATCATTTACACAATTATGATGAACAAGGGGACTGTTTTTTATTGGAATGTGCATCAGCCAAGCTTGATATTGTTACAAGATGGAAAAGTAATGTAACTTTATTATGAAAATATGGGAAAAGAGTAATATTATTCCTTCACGTTTAAACAGCACTGATTTGCCAGTTTTAATGATTCAAGTAATCTTCATCCAAGTCAAATAATCCTGTACAGTATTACCAAATAGAGTGTTCACCTCCACAATGAAGGGAAGGTGCAGTAATAGGATGACCTGGATACATCCTAGTGGCTTTTTGTCATCTTTAATTATGTTAGGTTACTGCATCCTGTTTCTATAATATCACCATAAATTTTTTCACTGAGAAAAAATGACAATTAACACAGAGTAGCTGCATGTGCATTTGGCAAACCGTACAACAAGATGTGCCCAGTAAGAGCTAATAATTTCTCTAACATCTTTAGAGAAATGTTATCTCTGATTACTTTCCATATATGAGTAAGATTACAGTAATCATATTAATGAAACTGTAACCTATTCATGTACAACTGTACCTGTTAAATATTAGTGGACATTATTGTACATAGACAGTTGATGTCTGAAAATATTCCTTTGGTAAATATGACAAGATATTTAATTTCTTATACACACAAGTTTTAAGCTTGATGCACTATTGCAGTAAGCAAATACTGTACTGGCTACTAAAGTATATTTACCATAATATACCAACTCAGTTGCACTTTGATAGTCATACTAATTATAAGTAATAAAATATGATACCTGGCAGAGATGGTAGTGTATTGGAGATAATACTGTAATTCTCTACTACCTCTATGACCAGTTTGGTACAACATGAGTGTGTTCATGCATCATAATAGAGTTAAAGCAATACTGTACTGCAAGGAAGCTTACATAAGAGTCCTGCTCTTTTCAGCCAGAGCCATTGGGCAAACTACAGTATTCGTTAAAGCTGCAGCCCCTCAGTTGGAGAAATACAAAATATAGGAATTATACTGTATACAAAAATCTCCATCTGTATTATTCCAAAATAAAAGACCAGGACAATGACTTGCTATATCAAGTCATTATTGGACTGGAGTATTATCATTAGTTTTAGTAGTTAACCAAGAGTTGCAGTACATTGCTGCACTTAAGGGAAGATTCTCTTGTTGGTGAATTGAAGGGTTTGTGATTCCTCCAAAACTACAATATGCCTGGAAACAGACGATCTTAATATTACTTTAATTAATTAGGAATGTTTGGTGGCATAGTTTGGAGGAATCTATAGCCCAACAATATACCGGCAAATTAATCTCCCGTTAACCTTCCTTCCTGTTACCTTAAATTTCTAAATCCTACATCCATAATTCTACTGAGCAACAAGCAACAATAGCAGTCTGAAAGTAATATATAATACTGTTGGAGTTCAGTCACTGTGAAAGACTCCTGCAATCACCAACCAACCAAGTATTAGTTGAGGAGGAGCAACTTCCTGTAGATGTCCAACACCAATAGGAAAAAAGTTGAGGGCTCACCTGATACTCAACACAAGAACTGAGCTGTGTGATCATTAATTGTATGTCCTGTGACTTTGTGTGGCTGCATTACTGAAACCCTTGAAATGAATGTGACAATTTTGAGACTCCCCTGAATTGTGTATAACATAAAAATACAAAATACTGTATTGGGGGCCCTTTGATGTCTGTTACACTTTAAACGTTGTCTTTTGAAATGAAAAATACAGTATATGCAAAAGAAAAGCTGCCAAATGTGAAGAGTAGACCTACTTCATGTACAGAATGGCTGTGGTTTGCCATTCAAACTTTGTATGTGGGCCTCACTCACTTGATTCTTTCATATTCTCAATTGGTTTCTGTGACATTGTATTAGGCATTACGGCACTTCCTGACATGTAAATATATAAAAAGTAATTTTGTAGAAGAACTGGCTGTAAGACTAGTAATTACTATGGTACACAAAAGTCAGCCATAATAGGACTGAATTCTCTGTTTGTAGTTCGAACAACAAAACACACTTCACCATCTATCCGCAGTTGTTTTAGTTATATTGTTATGGGCTGAGCAAATGAACTTTTGTGCACCATAGTACCTTGTAGTGAGGGAGTAGTGGTGGTGGTGAATGATGGAATTAGAAAATTTCTTGATATACATTAATGTTACATAACATCTTCTGCAGTTCTCAAGTTCAGATGAAAAGTATTGTGTATGTGGTTGAAGTTTTCTACCTTAAAGAGGGGAATGATGACATCAGGGAACTGGAGGTTACTGATCCCTACACAGAGCCTTACAAAACAAACCATCTCAGCTTTGGTAGCATTACCTGGCTCAGTTTACAGTAAATAGTAGCCTACATTTTACCAACATTTTAATTCCTTTGAATCATGCACTAAATCATAAAAATTGGTAATTGGACATCTTCAGAGAGTCATACATGTACAGTATTATGAGAGAGTGGCTTTGGTAAGTAAAGTATCACAGTGCACTGGGACATATGAATTAATATTGATAGGTTATGTAATGACAATAGTTCCATAAATACTACTTGAAACCTTTCTACTTGTCATCTTCATTGCCTATCCATTAAATTATCTTAAATAAGTTCCCAAGTCAGCACAACTGTCATCACATCAATTAAAATTTTACAACACTCAAAAATATAAAAACTTTATATTATAATATAAGAGAATGGTGTATGAAATTACTCCTTTCTGCTCCAGCATTATATAATACTGATTGTATTACCTATTATAACTGACATTAATGGTCATACCTCAGAGCTAAGTAACTGAATACAATATTTATCTGAATAACATTTAAATTAAGCATCAGCCAAAATGCACTAACTTAGCATATAAGCTAATCTAATGTTTATGTAATGTATATAATATTTACTGCATATAGTTTCTTTGAAATTGAAAGTGTGACATGAATTATATTTTCATATACAGTAGTACTGTATATTAATGTAAACTCATTTGACATTACACTACATTAAAATTAATATCCAGAATATTTCATAACTTTCATC
The DNA here is from genome assembly GCA_034508575.1 of Petrolisthes manimaculis. NCBI lineage: Eukaryota > Metazoa > Arthropoda > Malacostraca > Decapoda > Porcellanidae > Petrolisthes > Petrolisthes manimaculis. Next base: position 26,875 of record JAWZYT010005806.1, on the reverse strand, counting down.
TTAATATGCAGGATTATCCTGGTACAGTACAGTATTATATAAAGTGTCCAGATAACATATTATACAGTCCTTTACAGATTAAAATTATAACATCCTCTATTATTAGAATTTCAAGCTAGACAACCATTACATAGTTCCACTACAGCACCTCATATCTGTGTATGGCATTATTATCTATTATACTGTACCTGTAATCAGTCTTGGAAAATGCTTACATCAATAATCTTGAATACTGCATCATTTTTCCTATACATTAGCATTCTCTTGGTATACTTGTCATGTTCCCTAATTGCATCACACATTTTACTGAGGAAATATTTGTAGAGCATTATAAGTATAACAAATATCACATATCTGGCACATACCAAAGACAATGTAAATATATTGTAGGACCTTTTGGATGTAAGTGATGCTGGTAAAAACTTATCAAGAACAAAATAAATAATACTGCACACTGACTGGTTAACAATGATTTGACATGCATTAGTTTAATATAAAAAGTTTTAAGGGGGTAAAATGGATGTTGTCAGTGGAGTGAATGCTATGATTTTATATTGAGGGAGCTTATTTTTTCCCATAATTAGAGTAATCAGTTTTTTGCCTCCTCCAATTAAGTTTCTGACAACATTTTAACCTCCCTTAATGCAGGAAAATAATAATATTTCCGATGAGCTGTTTCTTAATACTGTACAATGATGATGGGGAATATTCAAATAGGTTAATGATATCCCTGCCAACCAACCAACCAACCAACTTACAAGTCATCATCAGGTGGGATGGGAGTGCCCAGTGTGGTGCTGCTGCCATAAGTGTTGAGAGAGGAGAGGCAGGCAGGAGTAGAGAAGGTCGAAGGAGACGCTGGAGGAGTTATTTTGGGGGATGTGGAAGCCGAACCCGAGGAGTTGGAGTCGGAACCATCATGGAGAATCATGGACTGGCCCGGATTGCAGTTGTGGTCTTCAATGCAAAATGTTGATGAGTTAACGATGGGTCTCATGAACTGAGTCGGACTGGAGTTGTCCTCGGAGTTTGGTTGAGACGTGACGGAATCAGCAATGTCGTCACCCGCTGAAATACAGGACTCACCTCCATCAGTTCCATTTGCAGAGAAGGAAATGAAAGAAGCTTCTCTCCATTCACCTTTGGCCACCACGTAGTCTCTGGGAGGAACCTCTGAAGCGGCAGCAGCAGCAGCAGCATCAACGTCCTCTGTGGTGGTGGGCATGGAAGACACGGCAGGTGGAGAGATGGGCACTTGAGGCTCATGTGAAGGAGGTGGGGTACCCTCTGAGGATGAATTGCCAGAGGATGTTGGGCCCCGGCTGGCAGAGGTTCTGGAGTGTGTAGGGGAGCCTCTGTGTGATGAGGCTCCTGAGTTGGTAGGGGAGCAGTATTTGGCACGGATGTGTAGGAAAGGTTCAGCAGACTTGAGGTTGAACACAGTTACCTGGAACAATAATAATACAATATTATAAGTATTGAAAATGAATAAGTACTGTATTCCAATTTCACAAAGATCCAAGATGGACTTGACAAGAGATAGAGTCAATGTCAATTGTACACTCCTGGACTATAAGTCCTGTCCTTTGTCACCAAATATCAGTATAATTGTTTGACCTGTGATGCTGTATGGGTGTAGCATCAACTTGTCTAGAGTTCCCATGAATGTCATTGTTTTGTGTAATAAGTAAATAAAAACTCCACAAACAAGCCATGTGATTACTGTGGCCTTTGGTGGTAATGTATCTGACTTTAGTCCTCGGGTGTATCATACCATATATTAAATTGATTTAGGCTTCAAAACAAGTAATATGCTCAGTTTGGCATGGGCTTGAGTCCTACTTTGGTCACTGGTATTTCATGTATTATATATTTGTATGAGTACAGTGTGACAGCAGTGATGTTTGTAGTAGGAATGACAGACTGGGTAGAATGACAGAATGTTCAAGGTAGAGGTGAGACTGTATCAAGGATCAGACCTTCCTTGTTTGTAATAGTGATGGACAGACTGACAGACAAGACCAGAGTGGAGTTATCATAAACCTTGTTTGTTGTGAATGACGTTGTGATTTGTAGTGGAAGTAAAGAATAGGCTAAGGCAAGTCTGGAAGGGTGTTGAAGGAGAGATTGGCAATGAAAGTCCATAGAAGCATGATGGAGTACATGTGTGAATGGAATTGAGGCTGGGGGAAGAGCATGGCTGGAAAAGTTAGTGGAGAGTGTGGTAGGGAGGTGAAGAAGTGAGTGCAGGCCGGGTGGAGTAGGTGGAAATGAGTGTCAGGAGTGACTTGCAATAAAAGGGGAAAGGGAAATGTTTACAAGACAGTAGTGAGTCCAGCTATGGTGTATGACTTGAAGGTGGTGCTGATGAAAAGACAGTAAAGTTGAAGATGCTGTGATTTTTATTTGAAGAATGACAGGATTAGGAACGAGAATATTAGAGGAACAGTGCAGGTAGGACAACTTGGAAACAAGGTGCGGGTGGCAAGGTTGATATGATGGGACATGTACAGAGGAATGATGAAGGGTAATTTGGAGGAGATACAGGTGGTTGATATAATGGAGGAGGATGCAAGGGACAGAGAGATGGATGATCCTCTATGGTGACCCCTAAAGGGAGAAACTGAAATTAGATGACGACAATTTAGTGCTCTTCGTATCGTTCACTCAACCCCGGCCGTTAACACCATGGTCTTGGAGGTTTAAGAATGAATGTCACATAATTATTACCACTTTGTTGAAATCATTATACTGTACTGTAATGTACTTCTGTTGGGTTTCGGGCCTATGTTGGGTTTACAGGCAAAGAGTGTCCCAACTTTCTGGTATTCTCTGCTGTCACCTCTTGCCATATCCCATCCCACCCCAGTCCAACAACTGAATATTTCCTTCTCACTACCTGCCCCCTGTACCCCAACTTGTGTCATGTAATAAAAGAATGAGGTGTTGTGGTGCTGGCCAATTTTTTCTGATATCACAAAAAATATCTTCCCAAACTCAAATATTTAAATTCATAATTTACATCAGGTTTTACCTAGGAGTAGAAACATACTATTTTCTATTTTCATTAGTATAGTTATCATTGCATTTCAACTGATCTTGAATTGATAGTGTACCTTTGGATTATGAAATAACGGCTGCAAAATTTATGGTGGTTTACTAACTATTCCTCTTAGATAAATACGTACTGTATTTTGTTTTTAATATAAATTGTTCTATTCCAATATATACACAATTAGGCTATTTTGCACCATCTATATATGTTGCAGCATAAAATTGCAGCCTACAAAAAATCATATGATAACATTATACACAGTAGTTGCAACCTATAAAAAATCACAGGAATTACATTTTTTCCCCATGCAGCAGTAACATATTTCTTCATGCCTAAGATGTGGCCCTATGTTTATAGAAAAATGTACCTTTCATCCACCTATTAGTAAAGGAAATGGGATGCATAACACTTTTAATGATGTATGGAGCATATGCTCATCTAACACATTTACTTAGGAAGTGTTTAATTTATCAATTGGTGTCTTGAGAGTCAATTCACACGGAATATTTTGCTTGAAGTTTACACAGTATACAGTTGGTGTGTTATTGCAAAACACTACACAACTTTGCATATTCTTCAAGTGTCTTGTAAATTTTCAAGAAATGCATTCAGTAAGACTTGACTCTTGAAGCCAAAATGCTGATGAATCAAATTCTTCTTTGCAAAAATGTGGAAGAGGAATATGTCCTTACATCTCAAATGTCACTACAACCAAACCAAATACAGAGTGACAGCTAGCATGCATAGATTGAATATTTCTTACTTAACACAAGAGGATTGCAGTGCAACTCTCCCTATCCCTTGCTCCTTGGTGAAGACTTCTCCTTTTCCTGTCATGCCATCTTGCCTTAACGCCTCCGTCCGGCATACAGGAAATAGGAGCTACTGACACTTCATTTAGTAATCTGCATTGTAACAACAATGAACTATTTGGCAACCATTGAGACTGCTATTGATCAACTCGTTTATCACCATGACTCACATATTTCATCTTACAATTATGTTACTGAGAGTAAATACTGTATAACTTAATCTACACGAGAAATGATACTAACAAAAAAGTTTCAATGTTTTTTCTATATTTCAATTAATTCCAGAGGCAATTCCGGTCATTCTGAGAAAGCTACCTCAGAATCCACACAATTTTGTTTGCTTATATGGATGAAGGACATGGGATTGTTGGGGAGAATCAAGAAAGGTTGAAGCTTGAGCATAGAAGTGAAAGGGGGACCAAGAAATAAATATAGTCCTGCCAACACTGACATCGGAGACATGGCCACAAAATAGGGCGCAATAGTCTAAAACAGGTGCAGTGGAAGTTAGCACTTTAACAGAAGCATGTGGCTTGAAAAGGTGAGATGGGGAAGCAATGAGAATGTGAATGAGAGATGTGGTCAGGTGTTAAGGCAATAGGTGTTGAGTGATTGATCTGTATTAATTGTGATGTACAGTACAAATTTAGTGTGATGTCACTGTATTGTGTCATGTTACAGTACTTAAAAACAAAAAAATAGAGGGAAGTGGTGTATTAATATGATGGATTGATACCACCAAGCCCACACCTTTGCACTTCTCTTGATCTTATACCCACTCTGACACACTTTACTTCACACCATCCCAGTTAGCCAGTTCATTTCTTGCCATCTTTATTTCACTCATTCTCAGCCCATCTAATAACCCTTTCTTTTATAATATTGTTCATTTCCTTTTATCTTTATTTCAAACATTCCCTAACCATCCAACCTTCCATTTATAATATTATTCACCACTTCCATCTTTTGAACAAACCGTAATTCACATCCCTTATATTCCCCACAGCCATATGTGCTCCCACCAGGCAAAGGGTTCAGCTCCAAGGCTATTGAAACCTTTACTGGGAGAATAAAGTAGAGAGGGGAGTCCCCAACCCACACTCCGGTGCCTCTGTATTATAGGGTATACGAGACTGACTGTTATATCAAAAAATGGTGGGCGATGGAGGGGGTCACCACTTCTTGACACCTTAAATCACCAGGACTTAAAAAGCATTGTTCATAAACACTACAGATTGTCAGCGGAAAATGTTTAATTGGTACTGACATTGCCTCTAAGTCACGTAATCAAACTTCTCACCTGTTTTGGGTCATGGCGGAGAAGGTAGTGTTCAAGGGTGTCCCAGCCACCCCCAACCCGTACCATCACATGCTTACCCTTCAGCAGCTGTGGATTGGAAAATGGGCTGTTATTTGGTCATCACTAACAATGGGTCAAAATGTATCTGTCTCTCTGGTCTTAGTGGAAAGGAAACTGGGCTTATATTTGGCTTCTATATCAATGAGTCAAACTAAGTCCTTCTCTACTGTCTGGGTTATATTTGGTCTTCCCAATTAAAGGGTCAAAAATATGTCCTTCTCTCTGGTCTGGTAGAAAGGAAACTGGGCTGCTATTTGGCTGTCCCTAACAATGAGTAAAAAATAAGGCCTTTTTAGTCTGCATAAAAAATTTGTTTCCGAATGTTCGGTTCAAAGTTTTGTAGACAGAATTTCTCTATCATAGAGGTTAAATTGTGTCCTTTCTTAATATGATTTGAAGTCCCAGGCATTTTTACACTGAGTCTTCTTTAACAGTCTATAAAAAAATTTCAACTCTAGGACTATCAATAAGCCAAACATTGTATGTATGTCTCTAAAACTGTACTGTAATGCCTTGATATTTTACCTATATTTTACAGTGGCTCATAATTACACCATTTATTGATTTTGTGCCTTCATAAAAATAAAACCTGGAAGAAAATTCAAACAATTATGTTAAAACAATACTCATTATCAATCAGGTTTCCATTTGAACTTAACCAGTCACTTCTCATAACCATTTCTCATTCACATGTCCTCTAGAGTTACAGAAATGCATTATCTAATAAAATATGGAACTTTAATTAATTAAAAAGGGATTCCATGCACTACACTACTGTACAGTCATTCCAATAGGTAATACTCACACATTGCTTGAAAATGATGGACAAAACTAGAGATCCAACAAAAACAAAAGACAATACACATCACTTCTTAATTTTGGTGCCTTTTCTGTATAATACAAACTTAGCCACATTTCTAACAGGATATTGTAGCGATGCTTTGTTATACAGTAGGTACTGTACAGTATCCACAGTCAACTTTACAACTATCACTTCATTACCCAGGCAGTATATGTAGTGGAACGTACAGCATAAATACCACATTGGTAAAAGTTATTAGTCTTCCTTACTGTTGGGTCTCAAAGTGATAACAGTGAATAAATTTTGCTAATTCCTGCATCCTTAACTGTGAACCATACAGTTAATATGGGTCAAGAAACATGCTTTATGATACTCTTGGATCATTCATTAAAACTACATACAGTACAATACTGATTAAAATCAACATATAAAACAGAATTAATTTGAATGAAGAGTTGAAGAAGCATAATAAATATTCGTGATTAAAATGGGAACAAAAGAGGGTGAGTGTTTACATAAGATTCTAGTGAGGTGCTGACCATGGCAGATGAACTCACTGGGATTCCACGTGTCTGTGTGAAAAATGTAGCAAACATAAAATAAAAATACCGAGCAACATAATGGGACAAGATGGTACTTCTGTTAGTGAAAATATCCTGTTGTCTCTCCTGTCTGTTGGTGAACATCCGAGTTTCACAGTGCAGGAAATATACAAGAATATCTGCACAATTCTGTACAATTTAGAAGTTATGGTCTTGTATGAGTACATTATCTGAAGTCACAATCAGACAGGAGAAGCACAGAATAATCTTAAGGAGGTAGTATAGTTTTGGAAAATCTGGAGCAACAAATTCCTCCAAACTATTACAAGCAACAGGCCACCATTATTTTTGTTAATCTGGTTCTGTTCCCTGTCATACTCAGGGGAAATCAAGGCTCTCTAATGTATCAAAAGTATATTACCCCCTTAATTATACGTACAGTAATGCCATCTTCAAATAGCTTAACAAATCTTTCAGTGTCCATTTACAATAATGTAAAGATTAGTATCAGTGTATCTATTAGTTAATGTAGTCTATTATATATGACTTTTAAGTGGAAATCATTGTCTTGTGTCTGTATATCTCATTGGAGGCACAGACAACTTCTTGTAACTTTGTGATATTATGCAGGTGTGATAAATATTTCTCATTTTTTTCAAAAGCTAAAGACTGGACTACAAAAAATACAACCTTTAAAATTATATCAACTAATCAACAAGAAAAATTTATGTCAAAAATGTATGAGAATTTATTTGTGTTATTCTTGAGATGAGAGTCATAATGCTAAGTGTTAGATTTACATGGGAATCACAAGGAGAGAGCAGGTTCCTCTTTGATGTCCTCTTGTAGGTCTTGCGGTCAGTTTTGTGGCTTGATGCTTTGTCTAACTGAAGAGTAAAAGGAGCATTAAACTAAAATGAGACATTGTTATACATACGGAGGGCAAGTGGCAAGACAATTATACTTTTATATGCACATACAGTATATAATTTTAACCACACATTTTTCACTATGAATGTTTTTATGGTTAGTTGACCAAAGTGTGCTCAATTTGTTTATTGTTAACATTCTGTATCTATCCTAAAGGTGACTAGAATGTTCAGCACACCTGTATTTTAGAGTTCTGGTATTACGAGTATATTGTATGTGTGGTTAAAACAGTGGGCCGTATGCAAGAATATCCTTGGTGTTGACGATGGTGTGGTACTGGTACTATGGCTCTGTAGTGCATCAATGGAGTCACTGTACAGGTACCACACCACTGTCAACACCTTGAATGTTCTTGCATATGGCCCAATATACCATACAGTTCATGCAACACAAAAAGCAAACCTATCAATAGAACAACACAAATAGACAACAAGTTACTGTCAAGGAGGATGCTACATGCAACTTGCAAATCAAAATACTTTACATAAAACAAGTTACTGTTATTGTGCTACTATACTTTGTTGTGATGTAACTACTGTAAACACAATCAAGTTCTATTAAATCTAATATTTAGTGTATGAAAAGAACATTACAATCATATTATAGTGGTTAACTTTACGAGGAGAAAAGTCTCATGCATCATACCAAACACATACTTATAAAGACCCACATACTTATCCCTTCTACACAAATATTCGTTTTATTGTGATGTAACTGCATATTTTATTGATAAAATTTGGTGTTCAATATACGGTACTATTACAGTATATTGTGAGCAGTATTTTCAGGCATCCTAGTTCAGTACTGCATATGCGTACTTCTTCCTATTTACACTATACAAACAAACGCATCACATACCAAATCTAAATTGTAAAAAGATTTAGAACTGCCTGAATGTTGATGACCCTTTGAGATGCCCTAGGGCCTAGACCACTGCCTCACTCACTCTACTGTAAATCAAATTCTGCAACATATGAATCCTGTCTAATAATGTTCCATTTCTGGATCACCAAGTCTCTGCTAAACCTCAACTTTACTTCCTCACCAAAACTCAGGTATCTGAAGTAACTGACATCAATCCTTTTTCTGTCTCCTCGCACTTTTTCTATTCTCAATTTTAAATCAAAGGCTGATGTTGTGGCTACATATGCAGTTGCCACACTTGCTTTTGTGTTTCTTAATTTGATTCCTAAGCATTCTTTAGCTACAGTTTACCTGTCACTCTCAAATTAAAAATAAGATTTTTAGATCATAAATGTGTGAAGAGGAACCAAGTCTCTTACATACTGTACTACAAAAGATGATGATATCCTTGTGATGGGAGACATCTAAGAACCCAATAAAACCCATGACTTACCCTGACGTAAACGTTGCGACCACAGATGTCATACTTGCCATCCGACACCCTTTTCACATGGGACTTCTGGCAATCCACAGCCTTACAGCCACAAAAACCTCTCGTCTGATTAGCAATGTCCAGAACCTGTAATAAAGGACAATGTGGATGATATGCCTTTGATGAAAAAGGACCTAATTATCTAAAATAATGAATACAATAAAACTACAGAATCATAGGACTGTACCAGAAGAAAACATACAATAATAATATGTGCTAGTAACAGTAATTCAAGAACACACATAATAAATATAGTATAAGAAAATATCATAACACATAGTAAGAACCCCAAACTAATGGGAATAATATGGTACTGAACTAGAAGAAATTCTAAATACCAGCAATAGAGTTCTTTTATCTGTATCATTCCTGTGTTTGTTGCTCACTTTGTTATCAAGATCAGTGCGGTGGGCCTCAGAGCAAGTCTCTGTTTGGACGGTGTTGTAGCACTCCTGAAGGCGACTGCAGATGGAGGGTGAGCGGGAAGGAGGCTTGGAGGTGGGACGGGAGGACACTGGGCGGGGAGGTGTGGGGGCTGGAGTACGTTGCTGGAGGGAACTGATGTACCTCCGGCCTAATGAAGAAGAAAACAAGTACTGTACATTGTACACATTGTACAGTATCTAAAATACTCATTAATAATAACTTACATACTGACAAAAAACAAAACAAAAAAGTAAAGTAAAATGGGACTTCATATATACATTTAAATGTCATTACATACTGTAATTGCATAATAAAATTCAGATCTGGAATATTACTTTACTATGCTTCATTGGCCAGTCACACATTGCAACAGTTACTCTTTCAATATATATCAATCACAGATAGAACAATATTGGTGGTACTGACAGTGTGTGGGAGTGGTGGGTGTGGTGTTGGGTGTGGAGCGTCCTGAGGAGCGTGGGGTGCGGGCAGAGGGCAGCCTGGGCTTGGAAGTGTGGGTTGGGGTGGTCACAGGGGTGGTGGGTGTGGTCTTGGCTCCTGACCAACCTCTGTCATATCACACAAGAAAAAATAATTAGTACTGCACACTAATTTGATTCAGCATGTCACTCAGTCTTTTGTAAGTACTGTACAGTACTGTAACATCACACAGTAGGTAATATATTTAGTAGGGCTAAAATACAGTTTATTCAACATGTCACTTAATATTAATTCAGCACATCACTCTCTCTCATAAGTAAACATGACACAGTATTGTCACATTACACAGAAGATAATGAGACGATTAAGGTGGTACTGGATTATTAAATGTGGAAATCGCTCTTCATCACTTAATTCGCTTCACAAAATTATAGGAATTAAGGGAAGAAGAGCCTTCTCTTCGTTTAATAATAGCACCCTAATAATCTTACCTTGACTTTGTAGGTATACTGGTGGGGCGTCGGGCAAGGTTTGACACTGCCCGTCTGATAGAGGCTGGCTTAGGGGGTGGGATAGGCTTGGCTGGCCGGGGTGTGGTAGACTTGGGGGTGTGTGAGGGGGCAGGGGTTCCCTCTGTCTGAGTGTGGGTGGAGGTGTTGGGTAATACTAGTCGTGGTACCAGTGGCAGGTGACCCGGAGCTGACAATGGCCTGAACAAAACAAATTTTGTTTTATTATTTTTATTATTATTTTGTTTTTGTTTTTACATAATTTATATTTTCGTCTTTCCCCACAAAAATTATTAAATATGCTTAAAGTCCACAGGAAGGTGAGAAACAATATTTATGAATAATTATATTGCTTATGAAATAAAATTGCTACCAACAGGAACACTAATTAGCAAGACATTATCAAAAGAAAGTAACTATAGTAATATATATAATTATATATCCAAGTGACGATGGAATGACCTGGGAAGTTTGGAGTGGTAACCAACAAAAATAATAATAAATATACAGTACTGTACTACAGTATATATATTCATCTCTACAAACAAAGGTGGATTGAACTGGGAAGTTTGGAGTGGTGGTGGTCAACTGTGGGTAGGCTGGATGGTGCTGCTGGGTGGAGGGTGAGGGTGGTAAACAAGGCATTACTGTACTATACTTTTCAAATGACTGACCTGGGAAGCTTAGAGTGGTGGTCAGCTGCGGGTGGGCTGGGTGCTGCTGGGTGGAGGGTGAGGGTAGAGCCACGAGGGGATGACGTGTTGGAGTAACCACTGTCGGACCTGTCGGGAGTGATGGTGGTGGGTCCTGGGCAAGGCACGATGCACTCACTCACTCACTCATTCTCACTACTCGCTCACACTCATTCTCACTACTCTCACAACTCACTCACACTCTCTCTCTCTCTCAAACTAAAGTACTCAATCACACCTCACTCATATTCTCAAACTACTGTATAGTACTCACTCACTCACACACACACCACTCACATTCATTCTCAAACTAATTAAGCACACACATGCATGCTCACTCACATTTTCTCTCTCACACACACAAGCACACACTATCTATATATCTATCTAGTAATGGCACACACACACACACACACAATCTATCTACCTATACATGACCTATACATTGTAACCTTTCATATATTCCCATAACATGCTCATATTTCCTTGTTCTGGTATCTCTTAACGAAATATTGATACACTTCTGGCACATTGATTCCTCCAAACGATGACAGGAAACAGGACCAGATGAACAAATATATTGGTGTCCTGTTGTTGCTTGGAGAAGTTTGGAGGAATCAATTGCTCCTGATATACCAACACTGTACTACCCCTTTAAATTTGTCACTTGTAATTACAAACGTAAATTTTTTTGATTGATTTTGTTTATAGTTTATTTCATTTACCATATTTTTTGCATATTTATCTTATGTTTTCACCCCTCTTGTTTATCTGTTTATTTGTTTGTTTGTTTGTTACCAACTTGGTTTTAAAACTTAAGAACCTGCTTTGATTCAACCTCACAGTATGATCAGAGAGAGAGAGAGAGAGAGAGAGAGAGAGAGAGAGAGAGAGAGAGAGAGAGAGAGAGAGAGAGAGAGAGAGAGTGTGTGTGTGTCACTAATACATAGATAGCGTGTGTGTGTGTATGTGTTCCATTAATATAAGATAGATAACATGTGTGTGTGTGTGTGTGTTAAGCTTAGAGAAGGGAAGATGTATCATCACGAGGGTGTTGTTTGTATGTGTGTATGTATGTATGTATGTATGTATGTATGTATGTGTGTGTGTGTATGTGTATGTATGTGAGTGTGTATATATGTGTTAAGCTTAGAGAAGGGAAGGTCTCATCACGAGGGTATTGTGGATGTATGTATGTGTATGTATGTATGTATATATGTGTGTGTATGTGTTAAGCTTAGAGAAAGGAAGGTCTCATCAGGAGGGTGTTGTGTGGGTGTGTGTGTATGTAGGTTGTGAGTGTTAAGTTAGCATTACGCCACCATCATCATCCCCAACACTGTGGTTTATTCAGGCACCAACCACAGGATTATTTCTAGAGGGGGAGGAGGGGAGGAGTGAGAGGGAATTAAGGGGAGAGTATACTTTTGGTACATTGGAGTGCCTTGATTCCTCCAAAATATGCCAGGAAACAGAAGCAGAGGACCAAAAATAATGGTGCTGTTGCTTGGAATAGTTCCTAGGATTCGGTTGCTCCAGATTTGCCAACACTATACTTCCTCCTTAATTAAGGGGAGTGATGAGAATCTCTTGGTGGTCAATTGAAGGGTTAATGAATCCTACAACCTAATGACACGAAACAACAGATACTTTATTTAGTAACATTGAGGGGATTAATTATTTCCTGGTATAGTTTGGAGGAATCAGTAGCCTTCCAATTTTTTACTAACAAAAGAGTCCCATAATACTGATGTGTATGAATAAGGTGTGGCCATCTAGTGGGACAGACAAGAAGCAACCAAACATCAATGAAGCTCCACTGTTTCTCCACCTATATAGTTTGATACACCTCAAGGCCAAGACCTCGTAGACTCACTCAATATTATCTGGGCATTGCAAGAGTCACAGGCTGATGATATCCAATAGTTCCGAAGTTGAGGTAAATACTAAATAAATAAATAAATGAGGCCCTTGGTGTGGGTGGAGTTAATGAGTTTGTCAAATGAGGCTCCATCTCACTACTAACCTTTAAGGGACCCTGTGATGTAGTCAGAGAATTGGAGGTAGACTAGTCCTTTAAATATTTTCACGAAACACCAACCTATATGGAAGGAGCGTGTTTCGTGGCATAGTCAGGAGGAATCACAAGTCTCCAATTTCCATACACGATCACAGGGTCTTTAAGGGACAGACGACACACCTTCTGGTTTCTCTTCGTCTTTAAAGGTGAGGATCGATGTGTCTCAACTTTTTGTATTAAGGAAGTTGAAAGGAGTTCATATATAAATGGAAGGTATGTATAGAATGTAACACGAGTTTCTATACATACTGTCAGTAATGAAAGAATATGTGACTTGAGTGGAAAATCTTGTATACACATTAATTATGCTTTTGAATGTTTGGGAGTGAAGTGGATTTTTAATCTATTTTTTAATACAAGAATCAGCTGAACATATCATCGCTTGTCATCAATGTCATGTAAGATAACATTCCATTATATTTCTTATCAACAATGTCCTAACCAATAACCTACTGTACAGTGATACTTTTCTTTTCAGTGAATTACGTAATAATCATTGTTAGCTTGATTTCTCATTGGATGATACTATAATGTTTCATAACGTGCAAAAAAATAAAAAATAAAAATCATATAATTTTAACCTGAGCATCCTGTCTCGTCCCTTCCCTTCTCCCTCTCCCATCACCACTACTGTCAAAGCTTCAATTTTAAAAAGCCTCTCACAACCAAACTAATTCTAATAATGCAAATGTGTATAGAAGATTTTGTATTGGTAATCACATATTCTGTTATTTCTTAAAGTCTAGGAATAAAGTTGTGTTACACCCTGTACATCTCACTAACCTTTAAGGGGATAGTCGTATACTTTTGGTACACTGGAGGACCTTGATTCCTCCATAGTATGACAGGAAACAGCACCAGATTGGTAAAAAAACAAAATATATACAGTAGTGGTCTCCATTCTATTGTTTGGAATAGTTTGGAGGAATGGTTTGCTCCTGATTTACCAACACTGTACTAGCTGCCTCCTTCATGGTAAAGACAGAGGACACACCTTATGGTAGCTAGGCTATCTCTTCAGTATTAAAGGGGAAGGTGTTATCTATATATAAAGGGGATCTATAAGAGGTTGTTTCACTATAAGGAGGGGAGGAGGGAGGGGGGGGAGGGGGTTGTTTCACTATAAGGATGGGGGGGAGGGGGTTGTTTCACTATAAGGATGGGGGGGAGGAGTTTGTTTCACCTTAAAGGGGGTGGGGGCATTGTCTCATCATTCGTGGTGAGTCTCATTATCAGGGGAGGGGGGATCTCACCATATTAGGGGGAGGGGGGATCTCACCATATTGAGGGGAGGGGGGATCTCACCATAATAGGGGGGGGGGGGTTGTCT
>JAWZYT010005806.1:0-10000 GCA_034508575.1 Petrolisthes manimaculis | reverse complement strand
TATATTATTCAGTCGTCTGGTGTTCGTCTGATAATTTGATCATCTAAGCCTTAAGGTGTTGGTTTTACTAGGGATTAGCAAACTTTTTAACATAATTTAAAACAGAGAGAGAGAGAGAGAGAGAGAGAGAGAGAGAGAGAGAGAGAGAGAGAGAGAGAGAGAGAGAGAGAGAGAGAGAGAGAGAGAGAGAGAGAGAGGGAGAGAGAGAGAGAGATAATGTGGTTGTGTAGTGTTTTTTTTTCTCTGAACAACACTTTGGTTGGTAAATATTAAACTACTTCTTGGAGGGCAAGGCTCTTTATCACTCAATTCCTATTATGCTGAAAACTAATTAAATTTATAGTTGCATTTATCAAGATAAACTAAATATAATTTATAGTTACCTTTCTCAAAATAAATTAAATATAATTAATAGTTACAATTCTCAATATATAAATTTCTCAATACTAGTAAATATAGTGTAACATTTCTCAAAATAAGCTAAATATAATTAATAGTTACCTTTTTCAAAATACACTACTAGTAAATATATTGTAACACTTCTCAAGATAAACTAAATAAAATGACTATGTATGTTCACACAAACTCATTCTCACAAACACTTTACAAACTGAGGGAAATACTGAAGCAACAAACCGTGTATACAGTATGTGTGTGTGTGTGTGTGTGATCACTTCCAAGACAAGACTGAGTCACTGATGCTGCTGATGCTGCTGCTCGTGTGTGTGTGTGTGTGTGTGTGTGTGTGTGTGTGTGTGTGTGTGTGTGTGTGTGTGTGTGTGTGTGTACTCTGATCTTCTCTGTATGTGTGTGTGTATACTCTGATCTGCTCTGTATGTGTGTGTGTGTGTGTGTAGTGGTTCAGGGAAGGCTTATGTTGTCACCACACATGTCTTTGAAACTCAAGGTTACTACAACTACCAAGTGCAGCTAATACTTTTACATCTTTTTTTCCTCGCTTTATATGGGGCAATAGTACAGTGTTGGTGGACATTTTGGAGCAACTGTATGATTCCTCCAAACTATTCCAAGCAACAAAAGGTCACCATTAAGTTTGTTCATGTGGTGCTGTTTCCTGGCATAGTATGGAGGACTCAAGGAGGTCTAATGTATGTACCCGTGATCACCTCTCCACGTACCTGCCAGACCACTCCTCTCCGTCCATCTCCCGCTCCAGTTTGATGATGCCAGGTGGTTCGAGGCCCCACCAGCCCTGTGCCAGACGTCCCACCTCCAGCAGACATAGCACTACACCCCTCGCTCCCGTGTGACATACTGAAACAGAAACATAACGGGAAGGGATTATATATCTGACAACACAACATGATATTTAGTCAATAATAATAATAACAACACAACTGGAAAGGCATTATATATCACAACAACGACACAACATGCAGGGAGTTATGTAACACAACAACATAACAGGCAGTGCGTTATTTAACACAACACAACAACAAAGGCGTTATAATACAAAAGAACAACAAAAAGGGAGTTATATAACCAAACAACAAGAGGAAGGGCGTTCTATATACAACAACATAACAGTAAGGACGTTATGGGTGTCCCAACAGCTCAGCCTCCTTTGCCTTGTTTGACTAAGTTGCCACTATACAATGGCGGCCATAAAACTGGAAGGTACGTTTATTTGAAATCTCAAACACCAAATATCCTGATGATATAATGATCCATCTTCTTTCTGTTACACATTGTGTGAAGTGATGTTGTGGTCGGGTGATTCCAAGAAGGAATGGTGAATATGGTATATGATGGCTATCACATTCCGAGTCAGCAAGGATCAGCCTCCAGGAATCATATCCCATTACTGGGTTGACAAGTACTGAATAGGTCTGAGGACTTTGTCAAACACAATTGGAACCGTGATGCCTTCTATTGTGAGATGGAAAGCCGCCACGAACATACAGCATAATGTTTGTCTCAGGAAAGTAGTGATATCATTAGTGAGTTGCTTATCAAGGTGAGGAAAACATTTGATGGCTCCAAAAGGAGAACGAGTTTGAGGGAAGAAGAAAACTTATCAAGTATCCACAGGTTCCTTCAGTCCATTGGCATAAAGGCTTTTCACCCAGAATCTTCTGAAGGTAAACAAGGTTGAAAATATCAGAAAGGACGAGTGGCCGGGAACATTGCCAGACCTCAACGTCTGTCAACATTTGGGGGATATATTCAACTCAAGGACAGAGTTGACAAACATCTTCACAACATTAAGGAAGAACTTCTCACTCCTTTGACTACCGTGATAACGTCCTCAAAGATGTGGAGCTGCATGGTGACTTGATTGTCTCTCTATGAATTGTACCCTACACATTTGGACACAGATTGGCAGCGGGTGGTGGGCACACCAAATATTGAAGCAAAGCTTTGAAACTATGCACATGAGATGTCGAATAATAAAGCCTTTTTTTCTGATAAGTGTTTTTTTCCTACCTCTTCTACGTTGGTTTGGGCAGGGGGAAACTAAGGTGTTGGGAGACTCACCTGTAATACAATAACATAACAGGAAAGGCGTTACAGAACACAACAAAAATACAGCAGGAAGGAAAGTTATATAAAACAATACAAGAGGAAGACGGTGTAAATCACAACAACAATACAACAGGAAGAACATTTTATAATATAACAACACAACAGGAAGGTGTTATAAATCACAACAACAACAACACAGGAATCCCAGCCACAGCCATTGTGGGAAAAATACACTTTTGGTATATCACAGCACCTTGATTCCTCCACATTATGCCAGGAAACAGGACCACATGAACAAAAATAATGGTGTTCTGTTGCTCGGAATAGTTTGTAGGATTTATTTTTCCAGATTTACCAACACGATATTTTCCCCCATTAATGACCGATACAGTACTTAAGTCAATAGTCCCCAATAACCAATAACCAAACCAGACGAGTCAAGATGAACGTGTGTGTGTGTGTGTGTGTGTGTGTGTGTGTAGTTGGGTATGCACGTAAAATAACGATGTCTGGCACGATAGATCCCTAGACTTTATAATAATAATCTTTCTTTTCTAATCCCTTGATTCTTTTCTCCATTTTCCTACTCCCCACTTCCTCCTTCTCTCCCTCCTCCTCCCCACTTCCTCTTTCTCTCCCTCCTCCTCCCCACTTCCTCTTTCTCTCCCTCCTCCTCCCCACTTCCTCTTTCTCTCCCTCCTCCTCCCCACTTCCTCTTTCTCTCCCTCCTCCTCCCCACTTCCTCTTTCTCTCCCTCCTCCTCCTTCCTCCTCCTCCTCCTCCTCCCACAAACAGTACTTGTAAACAATTAATTGAATATTATGGCAAACTTGTATCTTAGTTCATATTTTTACGTTCATCACCAACAACATACAAACAAATACTGTATAGAATGTCAAGTTACAATTAGGTCAGGAAAGAGTACATACCCCTATCCCTATCCCTTCCTCTCCTAGCTCTCTTCCTATGGCCATCCCTCCGTATTACAACACTATCCCTCCTCACCCCCTCTCTCCCCTTCCCCTCCTATCCCCCCCCCGGCCTGACCTACTTTCCCACGTCCTCGATATTCCCTGTTTCTTATTCCCCTCGTTGCCATCACCTTCATCTTGGGGATCTGAAGCTCTGTTTCTCTCATCCCTTGTCCCTCTATCCTGTCTCAATACATGTTCCTCTATCCTCTGTCATTCCTTGCTTTACTGTCCTTCTATTCTCTCTCATTCCTTGCTTTACTGTCTCTCTATTCTCTCTCATTCCTTGCTTTACTGTCCTTTCTCTTTTCTCATTCCTTGCTTTACTGTCCTTCTCTTCTCTCATCCCTTACTATACTGTCATTCTATTCTCTGTCATTCCTTATTAATCCCTTATACAACTTGACTCTATTCCCTATGTTTCTATCTATTCGTGCATCACCATTGCTATCCACGTCGTCCCCCTTCCTTTCCCTTCCTGTCCCTCCTTCTCATCACCATCCCTTGCTCAAAAGTCCATTCCTAATTTCCATATTGTCTCTCCATTCTCACACACTCCCTCCTCTCTCTCTCTCTCTCTCTCTCTCTCTCTCTCTCTCTCATTAGCCTCGTATTCCTCATTCCTTCCTTCGTGATATTTTTTCATTTGCTTAGCTCCTGCGTTTCTCCTTCCTTTCCTCCTTCGTTTTCATAATTTTCTCTCTTTATCCACTATTTTTTCAACAACTACTAATTTTTCTATTTTTACATTTTATATTTGCCCAATTCTTTTTATCCTTTTTTTCCATTTTACATTTACCCACATCTTTCTTTTCTAACTCCTTGATTCTCTTCTCCATTTTCCTACTCCCCACTTCCTCCTTCTCTCCCTCCTCCTCCCCACTTCCTCTTTCTCTCCCTCCTCTTCCCCACTTCCTCTTACTCTCCCTCCTCCCCACTTCCTCCTCCTCCTCCTCCTCCTCCTCCTCCTCCCCCTCCCCCCACTGCAGAGGTAAAGAGAAGCCTGGCCAGGAACGCAGTTTACGTGTTGTAACTTTGCTGGAAGGAGGTTTTTTTTTTTTGTCTGGTAGAGAGAGGGAAGGTGGAAGGAAGTGGGGAGGGACGAGGGGAGAAGACGAGGATGGAGGGAAGAAGGAGGGGGATAGAGGGGTGGAGGGAAGAAGAAGAAGAAGGGGGACAGAGGGGTGGAGGAGGGAAGAGAGGGAAGAAGGAGGGGGACAGAGGGGCGGAGGAGGGAAGAGGGGGAAAAGAAATATAGAAGAGAAGGGGGGTGGAGAGAAGAGGGAAGGAGATTATGATGAAGGTGTGGAGAGAAGAAAGGAACAAGGAAGGATGAAGATACGTGTGTTAGTCCACAAAATAAACATAATAAATACCATACGACACAGGGAGATAGAGAGGAGACACAGTAAACACGAAGGAAAAGGAAGGACAGCAAGCAGAAAGGATAAAGGAAGGAAAGGAGAGACAGAGAGCACGAAGGAAAAGGAAGGAAAGGAAAGGAGAGACAGAACACGAAGGAAAAGCAAGGAAAGGAAAGGAGAGACAGAGAGCACGAAGGAAAAGGAAGGAAAGGAAAGGAGAGACAGTAAACACGAAGGAAAAGGAAGGAAAGGAAAGGAAAGACAGAGAGCACGAAGGAAAAGGAAGGAAAGGAAAGGAGAGACAGTAAACACGAAGGAAAAGGAAGGAAATGAGACAGAAAGCACGGAGAGAGAGAGAGAGAGAGAGAGAGAGAGAGAGAGAGAGAGAGAGAGAGAGAGAGAGAGAGCAGTTAAGGAGATGGAAAGCCAGAGAGAAAATGGAAGTTTGCCTTGCATGCTACTTAAGAAGAAAATATTATTGCCATTCTCACCCAGATTCATTTTAAATCAGTTGTTATTTTCCCTTACCGAAATGGGTGATAGTTTGTGTGTTTCTTGGAGTGTGTGTGTGTGTGTGTGTGTGTGTGTGTGTGTTGTGATGTCTGTCTTGTGATGTGTGTGTGTGTGTGTGTGTGTGCACGAAGCATAATGGCATTACTGCGTCTAGGTAAAGTTGCCCTGTGTTTGTGTGTGTGTGTGTGTGTGTGTGCTTGCATTTACATATACTCGTATATTTGTGTGTAAGTGTGTGTGTGTGTGTACAGTACAGTGCATGTATATACAATGCATACACTGATATACATGTATTAGGTTTACAAACTGGTGTACATATACATTGGACTTATTATACATGTGGATGTAGAAAAATATTCTTTTTTTGTGTGTACATAACTGTGTGAGCGTATGTGTAACTCTTAGGTGTGTGTGTGTGTATGTGTGTGTGTGTGTTTAATCCAGGGTGTGTGTGTGTGTGGACGTGTGCATGTAAGTAAACTCCAGCGTGTGTGTGTTAGTGTATGTGTATGTGTGTGTGTGTGTGTGGGTGTGTGTAAGTAAACACCAGCGTGTGTGTGTGTGTGGGTGTGTGTGTACTGGCCCGTCAGATTACCAGCAGCAAGCAGCAGAACGGAAGGAAGGAGGGAGGAAGAAAGGAAGGAAGGGAGGGAGGGAAGGAAGGGAGGGAAGGAAGGAAGGAAGGGAGGTAGGAGTGTGTGGGATCATTCTAATTTAGTTTTATTATTTGGAGGCAGCAATGCACCTCACTGCTCCACCACCACTAACACTCCCACACAGATTTCTTGGTGGTCTTAGGGTTCTCTCGGGTGTCAGGCTCATGCACGGGTCATAAACGTCACGCTAATTGGAACCAAACATTTTTCTCAGGCCTAGGCTATACCACCATTTTACCTCGTGCAGTCTTGTGTGGTGTGTGGTGGTGTGTGTGTGTGTGGTGGTGGTGTGTGTTGTGTGTGGTGCTGGTAGTGAGTGTGTTGTGTGTGTGTGTGTGTGTGTGTGAGAGAGAGAGAGAGAGAGAGAGAGAGAGAGAGAGAGAGAGAGAGAGAGAGAGAGAGAGAGAGAGAGATGCATAGGTAAAGAGATACACAGAATAATAAATAGGTAGATAAAGAGATAGATAAATAGACAGACAGATTAATAAACAGAATGATAACTAGAAATATATAGATTGATAGATAGAGAAGGGTTAGAAGTGGTAAGTGGAGTGGAGGGAAGAGGAGGGGAAAATAATTGGAGTGGATGGAAGGGAAAGGAAGAAAAGTAGAGAGATGGAAAGTGGTGGAGTGTGAAGTGAAGGAAAGTGATAGGAATGGATGGGAAGGAAAGTGAAAATAGAGGTAAGGAAGGATAGGGAAGGAAAATGGAGAGGGGGGGAAGGAAGGAAGGAAAGTGGAGAGAGGGAGAAGGAAAGGTAAGTGAAGTAGAGGGAAAGGAATGGAAGGGTAGGGAGAGGAAAGGAAGGAAAGTGGAGAGAGGGGTAAGGAAGTCAAGTGGAGAGAAAGGGAAGAAAGGCAAGTTGAGGGAGGGAGGCGGAAAGGTAAGTGAAGTGGAAAGAGACATAAGGAAGGTAAGTGAAGTGGAGAGAAACGAAGGTAAGGGAAGGGAAGGGAAGGAAAAGTAAGGGAAGTAGAGAGAAACAAAGGTAAGGTAAGGGAAGGGAAGGGAAGGAAAGGTAAGTGAAGTGGAGAGAAACAAAAGTAAGGGAAAGGAAGGGAAGGAAAGGTAAGTGAAGTGGAGAGAAACATAGGTAAGGTAAGGGAAGGGAAGGAGATGTCAACCCAACCTTTCCCTAATACCATTCTTACCAAGTTGTTTATATGCAGGTGACGTGCCTCTGTCAACCCCTGGGGCTCAGATACTAACACGGAATATTAAGGGGAGGATATGGTTTTGACATTTTTGGAGATTATGATTCCTCCAAACTATTCTAGGCAACAGGATACCATTATTTTTCTTCATCTGGGTCTGTTTCCTGGCATTCTTTGGAAGAATCAAGGCACTCCAGTCTATCGAAAGTATACTCTCTCCTTAAAGGAGGGGTCGTATACTTATGGTACATTGGAGAACCTTGATTCATCCAAAGAAACACAGGAAACTGGACCAGGTTCCATAATTAAAAGTGTCTATATATAAATGTAATCACTTATCTTTCAATTTTCTCACTACATCACAATCACTAGGTCCTTAATTAAGTGTCTATATATAAATGTAATCACCCACCCTTCAATTTTCTCACTACATTACAAGGTCCTTAGTCAACAGTGTCTCTCTATATAAATGTAATCACTCACCCAAGTCCTCAGTCTCAAAGAGGAGGTTGTCGTGGACCCCCAGACGCCGACAGAAGCGTAGAAAGTTGGAGATGTTGTCCCTGGCGAAGAAGGTACCGCTCCTGGCCCTCTCCCACGTCCTATACGGCAGTCTGGGCACCTCCTGAAGGGGTCGCAGACGAAGGGAAGAAGGGGAGGGGTTAATATTTTAGTAATGTATTAGACTTGGATGGGATTTTAAGAGGGGGAGAATCATCATCTCTTATTTGTGAATTGGAGTATAATTGATGCCTACAAACTATGCCAGGAAACAAACGACTTCAATGTTTGTACTAAGTAATCTGTTTCAAGGTATAGTTTGGAGGAATCTGTAGCCTTACAATTTACACCGTCAAGTTAATAAATATCACCTTAATTGTTAGCTTGACTGTAAATTATTATTTCTGGATTTTGTACTGATTAATACCTAAGATAATTAATTATTCCTTCTGTCCGGGATGCAGACTAAGGAAGGAAGGAAGGAAGATAGAAAGAAAGGAAGGAAGAAAGGAAGGTAGGAAGGAAGGAAGGAAGAAAGGAAGGAAGGAAGGAAGGATGGAAGGAAGGAAATAAAGAAGGAAGGAAGGAAGGAAGGAAGGGGATCAGTAATGTGCTGTATATATTTTGTCTTTTATTTGTTTTCTTGTCTTTTATTTCCTTTTTTTTTTTTGTCTTTTCCTTTGGGCAATTGTAGTTTCTCCTGTAGTGGGCGCCGAAGAAGGGACCAGGGGCTTGTGAGTCTTGAGTATAGCTATGTATGTGTGTATGTATGTATGTGTGTATGTGTGTATGTATGTATGTGTGTGAGGTAGTGGTGGGGAGAAAGAAATAACAAGGGAAAACTAACTTTGATATGAGTCATTCATTCTCTCTATCTCTTTCACACACACACACACACACACACACACACATACACCAAAAAAAACTCCAAAAACATGTGGAAAGGAGGGAACAGTTGATACAAGAGTAAGAACTAAACAGAGGAATAGAATAAAAAGTAGAGAAGAGGAGGAGAAAGAGAAGGAGGAGAAGGAGGAGGAATAGGAGAAGAAGAAAGAGAAGGAGGAGAAAAAGAAAGGAAAGGGAGGAATAGAAGGAGGGGAAAGAAAGAGAAGGAGAAGGAATAGGAGAATGGAGAAGAAGAAAGAGGAGAAGGAGGAATAGAAGGAGGGGAAGGAGGAAAAGGGGGAGGAGGAATAGAAAAAGGAGGAGGAATTAAGGCGAGTGTGTGTGTGTGTGTGTATGTGTGTGTGTGGGATGAGGTTAGGTTGTATCATTGAGAAGAGGAGGTGCATCAGGGGACGGGGGTGGTTGGTTGGTTGATGTGATGGGGTTGAATGGAAGTAGTGAATGAAAGGCGGAGGGAGTCACTCTTTCATTCTCAACTCATCCATTCACTCACTCACCCATTCATTTACACCCACCACTCCAGGACTGACTGACTTCTTTTTACACTCTTTCCTGAACTCATTCACTCGATTACACCTACTCTGATTCATTCACTCTTTTTCA
The DNA here is from genome assembly GCA_034508575.1 of Petrolisthes manimaculis. Taxonomy (NCBI): domain Eukaryota; kingdom Metazoa; phylum Arthropoda; class Malacostraca; order Decapoda; family Porcellanidae; genus Petrolisthes; species Petrolisthes manimaculis. The sequence continues at coordinate 841 of JAWZYT010005806.1, read as the reverse complement.
CACTCCTTCCTTCACTCATTCACTCACTCATTTACTCACACCTACTCTTACTTATTCACTCTTTTTCACACTCTTTCCTTCACTCATTCACTCACTTACACCTACTCTTACTTATTCACTCTTTTTCACACTCCTTCACTCACTTTCACTCTTTTTTCACTCACTCACTCACACCTACTCTGATTTATTCACTTTCTTTCACTCTTTTTTCACACTCCTTCACTCACTTACACCAACTCTATGACTCAATCACTCACTTTCCTCACTTTCACTCATTCATATTCATCAACTCATATCCTGACACTCATTAATTACCCTTCTCTAAGTCACTCAATCATCTTTAATCTGTAGTCTCTCTCTCTCTCTCTCTCTCCTCTCTCTCTCTCTCTCTCTCTCTCTCTCTCTCTCTCTCTCTCTCTCTCTCTCTCTCTCTCTCTCTCTCTCTCTCTCCTCTCTCTCTCTCTCTCTCTCTCTCTCTCTCTCTCTCTCTCTCTCTCTCTCTCTCTCTCTCTCTCTCTCTTTATGCATACTTGATTCTTCAATGTTTTCTTTGCATTTCCTCTGATCCTTCACTTTACCTTCCTCTCAACTCCCTTCAACTACTCACTCCCATTCCACTCACTCCCTGCACACTCACTCACTCCATACTTCCCTAAACCTTCATATCCCTTCCCTCTCACTCCTTTCACACTCAACTCTCCACTCCTCTCTCACACCACACACTCCTAAGTCCCACATTTCCCTTAAATTCCCTATCACTCCCCAAACAAAAATTAATTAAGTTCATGGCGTCACGATTTTATTTCTCAATATATACACGTCATGAAACAAACTTAATAAC
>JAWZYT010005805.1:0-12500 GCA_034508575.1 Petrolisthes manimaculis | reverse complement strand
AGCGACAGCCGGGCGGCGGCGGGGTAGTGGGGCAGGGCAGTAAGGCGGGGCAGCGGGGCGGGGCGGCGGGGCAGCGGGGCAGCAGGCTAGGGGTTAGGTTAGGTTAGGTTAGGTTAGGTTAAGGGTTAGGTTAGGTTTGGTTAGGTTAGGTTAGGTTAGGTTAGGTTAGGTTAGGTTAGGTTTGGGTTAGGTTAGGTTAGGTTGGGTTAGGTTAGGTTAGGTTAGGTTAAGGGTTAGGTTAGGTTAGGTTAGGTTAGGTTAGGTTAAGGGTTAGGTTAGGTTAGGTTAAGGGTTAGGTTAGGTTAGGTTAAGGGTTAGGTTAGGTTAGGTTAGGTTAGGTTGGGTTAGGTTAGGTTAGGTTAGGTTAGGTTAGGTTAGGGGCAGCGGGGCGGCAGGGCGGCGTGGCGGCAGGGCAGTGGGGCGGGGCGGCAGGGCAGTTGCGGGGCGGGGCAGCGGGGCGGCGTGGCAGCGGGGCGGCAGGGCATCGGGGCAGCGGGGCGGGGCAGCGGGGCGGGGCGGGGAGGCGGGGCAGTTGCGAGGCGGGGTAGCGGGGCGGCGGGGCAGCAGGGAGGCGGGGCAGCGGGATGCGGGGCAGCGGGGCGGGACAGTGGGGCGGCGGGGCTTGACAGCGGGGCAGCAGGGCGTCGGGGCAGCGGGGTGGGGTGGCGGGGCAGCGGGGCGTCGGGGCAGCGGGGCGGCGGGGCAGCGGGGCGGGGCAGTGGGGCAGTTGCGGGGCGGGGCGGCGGGGCAGCGGGGCGTCGAGGCAGCGGGGCGGGGCAGCGGGGCGTCGGGGCGGCGGGGCAGCGGGGCGGGGCAGCGGGGCGGGGCAGTGGGGCGGCGGGGCTGGACAGCGGGGCGTCGGGGCAGCGGGGCAGTGGGGCAGGGTGGCGGGGCAGCGGGGTGGCGGGGCGGTATGGCAGCGGGGCGGCGGGGCAGCGGGGTGACAGCCGGGCGGCGGCGGGGCAGTGGGGCAGGGCAGTGGGGCGGGGCAGCGGGGCGGGGCAGCGGGGCAGCAGGTTAGGGGTTAGGTTAGGTTAGGTTAGGTTAGGTTAAGGGTTAGGTTAGGTTAGGTTAGGTTAGGTTAGGTTGGGTTAGGTTAGGTTAAGGGTTAGGTTAGGTTAGGTTAGGTTAGGTTAGGTTAGGTTAGGTTGGGTTGGGTTGGGTTAGGTTAGGTTAAGGGTTAGGTTAGGTTAGGTTAGGTTAGGTTAGGTTGGGTTAGGTTAGGTTAGGTTAGGTTAGGTTAAGGGTTAGGTTAGGTTAGGTTAGGTTAGGTTGGGTTAGGTTAGGTTAGGTTAGGTTAGGTTAGGTTAAGGGTTAGGTTAGGTTAGGTTAGGTTAGGTTGGGTTAGGTTAGGTTAGGTTAGGTTAGGTTAGGTTGGGTTAGGTTAGGTTAGGTTAGGTTAGGTTAAGGGTTAGGTTAGGTTAGGTTAGGTTAGGTTAGGTCCCGGTAGTATACCACGGTTAGGCTATGTTAGGTTAGGTCCCGGTAGTCTGCCCCGGTTAGGTCCCGGTAGTCTGTCCCGGTTCTGTTATGTTAGGTTAGGTCCCGGTAGTCTGCCCCGGTTAGGTCCCGGTAGTCTGTCCCGGTTCTGTTATGTTAGGTTAGGTCCCGGTAGTCTGCCCCGGTTAGGTCTCGGTAGGTTAGGTTAGGTTAGGTTAGGTTAGGTTAGGTTAGGTTAGGTTAGGTTAGGTTAGGTTAGGTTCCGGTAGTATGCCCCGGTTAGGCTATGTTAGGTTAGGTCCCGGTAGTCTGCCCCGGTTAGGTCCCGGTAGTGAGCCCCGGTTCTGTTATGTTAGGTTAGGTCCCGGTAGTCTGCCCCGGTTAGGTCCCGGTAGTCTGTCCCGGTTCTGTTATGTTAGGTTAGGTCCCGGTAGTCTGCCCCGGTTAGGCTATGTTAGGTTAGGTCCCGGTAGTTTGCCCCGGTTAGGTCCCGGTAGTCTGTCCCGGTCCTGTTATGTTAGGTTAGGTCCCGGTAGTCTGCCCCGGTTAGGTCCCGGTAGTCTGTCCCGGTTCTGTTATGTTAGGTTAGGTCCCGGTAGTCTGCCCCGGTTAGGTCCCGGTAGTCTGTCCCGGTTCTGTTATGTTAGGTTAGGTCCCGGTAGTCTGCCCCGGTTAGGTCTCGGTAGGTTAGGTTAGGTTAGGTTAGGTTAGGTTAGGTTAGGTTAGGTCCCGGTAGTCTGCCCCGGTTAGGCTATGTTAGGTTAGGTCCCGGTAGTCTGCCCCGGTTAGGCTATGTTAGGTTAGGTCCCGGTAGTATGCCCCGGTTAGGTCTCGGTAGGTTAGGTTAGGTTAGGTTAGGTTAGGTTCCGGTAGTATGCCCCGGTTAGGCTATGTTAGGTTAGGTCCCGGTAGTTTGCCCCGGTTAGGTCCCGGTAGTCTGTCCCGGTTCTGTTATGTTAGGTTAGGTCCCGGTAGTCTGCCCCGGTTAGGTCCCGGTAGTCTGTCCCGGTTCTGTTATGTTAGGTTAGGTCCCGGTAGTCTGCCCCGGTTAGGTCCCGGTAGTCTGTCCCGGTTCTGTTATGTTAGGTTAGGTCCCGGTAGTCTGCCCCGGTTAGGTCCCGGTAGTCTGCCCCGGTTAGGTCCCGGTAGTCTGCCCCGGTTAGGTCCCGGTAGTTTGCCCCGGTTAGGTCCCGGTAGTCTGCCCCGGTTAGGTCCCGGTAGTCTGTCCCGGTTGTGTTATGTTAGGTTAGGTCCCGGTAGTCTGCCCCGGTTAGGTCCCGGTAGTCTGCCCCGGTTAGGTCCCGGTAGTCTACTGTGGTCTTGGTTAGGTTAGGTAATACTACTACTACTACTAATATTACTACTACTACTAATACTACTACTACTAATTCTAATAGGAAGAGGTTAGGTTAAATAAGGCTTGGTTTGGTTAGGCTGTCGAGAAGAAGCCCCAATTTTTTTTTATTTGGCTTCTAAATCCAAAATTTCGCCCCCCCAATCCCTTGTTTTACCCCCCCCCACCCCACCAACCACCCCGGCGGCTTACGACCTTATATATATTCGACGAAAATCGCCAACACCCCCATTTTAGCCAATCACAACTCACCTTGGGGCTACAAAACTTGGCTATAAAACATTGGTAACACTGCTTCTACCCTTCACACTTGGGCTAGAGGTGGCTAGTGGTGGCTACAACACATTGGCAACACTGCATTTACACATTCGAGTCAGTTTCAATTTTCATCTACTATATTGCACACCTTTATACTTCACTTTAATCTACATCATTTTTAATACTACTAGTTCACTTTTAGTACACTTTATTTGCTTTCAACGGCATTATTTTCATTTCATTTCATTGCAAATGTTTCTTTGTTTACATGGGTGTGTGAGAGAGAAAGAGAGAGAGAGTCGTAAGTATAGCCAGAACAAAAGCCTCAATTGGCAATACTACTACTACTACTACTACTACTACTACTACTACTACTACTACTAATAATAATAATAATAATAATAATAATAATAATAATAATAATAATAATAATAATAATAATATATAATAATGAATAATTTCTAATCTATATATCTAATATATAATAGCATGGTGTATGTAAACACGTTTTCTTTAGTGGTAGAAACGGGATAGAAAATTGGTTCACTTCATCCCTATATAAGTCAGATTTCCCTGCCTGCCTGCCTACCTGCCTGCCTGCCTGCCTACCTGCCTGCCTGCCTACCTGCCTACCTACCTACCTACCTGCCTGCCTGCCTGCCTCCCTACCTGCCTGTCTGCCTTCCTGCCTGTTAAAACACGTTTTTTTGGCCCAAAAAGTCGATTTGTACTGTGCTAGAAAAATTTCAATTTTCAGGCAAAAAAAATGCTAAAACACGTTTTTTTGGCCCAAAAAGTCGATTTGTACTGTGCTAGAAAAATTTCAATTTTCAGGCAAAAAAAATGCTAAAACACGTTTTTTTGGCCCAAAAAGTCGATTTGTACTGTGCTAGAAAAATTTCAATTTTCAAGCAAAAAAAAATGCTAAAACACGTTTTTTTGGCCCAAAAAGTCGATTTGTGCATGCATCTTCGATACCCGTTTATATCCCAAATTTAGCCTAAAAACACCGAAAAATCGAGTTTTTTGGGTCTCAGAAGCGATTTGTACTGTGCTAGAAAAATTTCAATTTTCAGGCAAAAAAAATGCTAAAACACGTTTTTTTGGCCCAAAAAGTCGATTTGTACTGTGCTAGAAAAAATTCAATTTTCAGGCAAAAAAAATGCTAAAACACGTTTTTTTGGCCCAAAAAGTCGATTTGTACTGTGCTAGAAAAATTTCAATTTTCAGGCAAAAAAAATGCTAAAACACGTGTTTTTGGCCCAAAAAGTCGATTTGTACTGTGCTAGAAAAATTTCAATTTTCAGGCAAAAAAAATGCTAAAACATGTTTTTTTGGCCCAAAAAGTCGATTTGTACTGTGCTAGAAAAATTTCTATTTTAAGGCAAAAAAAATGCTAAAACACGTTTTTTTGGCCCAAAAAGTCGATTTGTACTGTGCTAGAAAAATTTCAATTTTCAGGCAAAAAAAATGCTAAAACACGTTTTTTTGGCCCAAAAAGTCGATTTGTACTGTGCTAGAAAAATTTCAATTTTCAGGCAAAAAAAATGCTAAAACACGTTTTTTGGGCACAAAAAGTCGATTTGTACTGTGCTAGAAAAATTTCAATTTTCAGGCAAAAAAAATGCTAAAACACGTTTTTTTGGCCCAAAAAGTCGATTTGTACTGTGCTAGAAAAAATTCAATTTTCAGGCAAAAAAAATGCTAAAACACGTTTTTTTGGCCCAAAAAGTCGATTTGTACTGTGCTAGAAAAATTTCAATTTTCAGGCAAAAAAAATGCTAAAACACGTTTTTTTGGCCCAAAAAGTCGATTTGTACTGTGCTAGAAAAATTTCAATTCTCAGGCAAAAAAAATGCTAAAACACGTTTTTTTGGCCCAAAAAGTCGATTTGTACTGTGCTAGAAAAATTTCAATTTTCAGGCAAAAAAAATGCTAAAACACGTTTTTTTGGCCCAAAAAGTCGATTTGTACTGTGCTAGAAAAATTTCAATTTTCAGGCAAAAAAAATGCTAAAACACGTTTTTTTGGCCCAAAAAGTCGATTTGTACTGTGCTAGAAAAATTTCAATTTTCAGGCAAAAAAAATGCAAAAACACGTTTTTTTGGCCCAAAAAGTCGATTTGTACTGTGCTAGAAAAATTTCAATTTTCAGGCAAAAAAAATGCTAAAACACGTTTTTTGGGCCCAAAAAGTCGATTTGTACTGTGCTAGAAAAATTTCAATTTTCAAGCAAAAAAAATGCTAAAACACGTTTTTTTGGCCCAAAAAGTCGATTTGTACTGTGCTAGAAAAATTTCAATTTTCAGGCAAAAAAAATGCTAAAACACGTTTTTTTGGCCCAAAAAGTCGATTTGTACTGTGCTAGAAAAATTTCAATTTTCAGGCAAAAAAAATGCTAAAACACGTTTTTTTGGCCCAAAAAGTCGATTTGTACTGTGCTAGAAAAAAAATCAATTTTCAGGCAAAAAAAATGCTAAAACACGTTTTTTTGGCCCTAAAAGTCGATTTGTACTGTGCTAGAAAAATTTCAATTTTCAGGCAAAAAAAATGCTAAAACACGTTTTTTTGGCCCAAAAAGTCGATTTGTACTGTGCTAGAAAAATTTCAATTTTCAGGCAAAAAAAATGCTAAAACACGTTTTTTTGGCCCAAAAAGTCGATTTGTACTGTGCTAGAAAAATTTCAATTTTCAGGCAAAAAAAATGCAAAAACACGTTTTTTTGGCCCAAAAAGTCGATTTGTACAGTGCTAGAAAAATTTCAATTTTCAGGCAAAAAAAATGCTAAAACACGTTTTTTTGGCCCAAAAAGTCGATTTGTACTGTGCTAGAAAAATTTCAATTTTCAGGCAAAAAAAATGCTAAAACACGTTTTTTTGGCACAAAAAGTCGATTTGTACTGTGCTAGAAAAATTTCAATTTTCAGGCAAAAAAAATGCAAAAACACGTTTTTTTGGCCCAAAAAGTCGATTTGTACAGTGCAAGAAAAATTTCAATTTTCAGGCAAAAAAAATGCTAAAACACGTTTCTTTGGCCCAAAAAGTCGATTTGTACTGTGCTAGAAAAATTTCAATTTTCAGGCAAAAAAAATGCTAAAACACGTTTTTTTGGCCCAAAAAGTCGATTTGTACTGTGCTAGAAAAATTTCAATTTTCAGCCAAAAAAAATGCTAAAACACGTTTTTTTGGCCCAAAAAGTCGATTTGTACTGTGCTAGAAAAATTTCAATTTTCAGGCAAAAAAAAAGCTAAAACACGTTTTTTGGGCCCAAAAAGTCGATTTGTACTGTGCTAGAAAAATTTCAATTTTCAGGCAAAAAAAATGCTAAAACACGTTTTTTTGGCCCAAAAAGTCGATTTGTACTGTGCTAGAAAAATTTCAATTTTCAGGCAAAAAAAAAGCTAAAACACGTTTTTTGGGCCCAAAAAGTCGATTTGTACTGTGCTAGAAAAATTTCAATTTTCAGGCAAAAAAAATGCTAAAACACGTTTTTTTGGCCCAAAAAGTCGATTTGTACTGTGCTAGAAAAATTTCAATTTTCAGGCAAAAAAAATGCTAAAACACGTTTTTTTGGCCCAAAAAGTCGATTTGTACTGTGCTAGAAAAATTTCAATTTTCAGGCAAAAAAATGCAAAAACACGTTTTTTTGGCCCAAAAAGTCGATTTGTACTGTGCTAGAAAAATTTCAATTTTCAGGCAAAAAAAATGCTAAAACACGTTTTTTTGGCCCAAAAAGTCGATTTGTACTGTGCTAGAAAAAAATCAATTTTCAGGCAAAAAAAATGCTAAAACACGTTTTTTTGGCCCAAAAAGTCGATTTGTACTGTGCTAGAAAAATTTCAATTTTCAGGCAAAAAAAATGCTAAAACACGTTTTTTGGCCCAAAAAGTCGATTTGTACTGTGCTAGAAAAATTTCAATTTTCAGGCAAAAAAAATGCTAAAACACGTTTTTTTGGCCCAAAAAGTCGATTTGTACTGTGCTAGAAAAATTTCAATTTTCAGGCAAAAAAAATGCTAAAACACGTTTTTTTGGCCCAAAAAGTCGATTTGTACTGTGCTAGAAAAATTTCAATTTTCAGGCAAAAAAAATGCTAAAACACGTTTTTTTGGCCCAAAAAGTCGATTTGTACTGTGCTAGAAAAATTTCAATTTTCAGGCAAAAAAAATGCAAAAACACGTTTTTTTGGCCCAAAAAGTCGATTTGTACAGTGCTAGAAAAATTTCAATTTTCAGGCAAAAAAAATGCTAAAACACGTTTTTTTGGCACAAAAAGTCGATTTGTACTGTGCTAGAAAAATTTCAATTTTCAGGCAAAAAAAATGCTAAAACACGTTTTTTTGGCACAAAAAGTCGATTTGTACTGTGCTAGAAAAATTTCAATTTTCAGGCAAAAAAAATGCAAAAACACGTTTTTTTGGCCCAAAAAGTCGATTTGTACAGTGCAAGAAAAATTTCAATTTTCAGGCAAAAAAAATGCTAAAACACGTTTCTTTGGCCCAAAAAGTCGATTTGTACTGTGCTAGAAAAATTTCAATTTTCAGGCAAAAAAAATGCTAAAACACGTTTTTTTGGCCCAAAAAGTCGATTTGTACTGTGCTAGAAAAATTTCAATTTTCAGCCAAAAAAAATGCTAAAACACGTTATTTTGGCCCAAAAAGTCGATTTGTACTGTGCTAGAAAAATTTCAATTTTCAGGCAAAAAAAAAGCTAAAACACGTTTTTTGGGCCCAAAAAGTCGATTTGTACTGTGCTAGAAAAATTTCAATTTTCAGGCAAAAAAAATGCTAAAACACGTTTTTTTGGCCCAAAAAGTCGATTTGTACTGTGCTAGAAAAATTTCAATTTTCAGGCAAAAAAAAAGCTAAAACACGTTTTTTGGGCCCAAAAAGTCGATTTGTACTGTGCTAGAAAAATTTCAATTTTCAGGCAAAAAAAATGCTAAAACACGTTTTTTTGGCCCAAAAAGTCGATTTGTACTGTGATAGAAAAATTTCAATTTTCAGGCAAAAAAAAAGCTAAAACACGTTTTTTTGGCCCAAAAAGTCGATTTGTACTGTGCTAGAAAAATTTCAATTTTCAGGCAAAAAAAATGCTAAAACACGTTTTTTTGGCCCAAAAAGTCGATTTGTACTGTGCTAGAAAAATTTCAATTTTCAGGCAAAAAAAAAGCTAAAACACGTTTTTTGGGCCCAAAAAGTCGATTTGTACTGTGCTAGAAAAATTTCAATTTTCAGGCAAAAAAAATGCTAAAACACGTTTTTTTGGCCCAAAAAGTCGATTTGTACTGTGCTAGAAAAATTTCAATTTTCAGGCAAAAAAAATGCTAAAACACGTTTTTTTGGCCCAAAAAGTCGATTTGTACTGTGCTAGAAAAATTTCAATTTTCAGGCAAAAAAAATGCTAAAACACGTTTTTTTGGCCGAAAAAGTCGATTTGTACTGTGCTAGAAAAATTTCAATTTTCAGGCAAAAAAAATGCTAAAACACGTTTTTTTGGCTCAAAAAGTCGATTTGTACTGTGCTAGAAAAATTTCAATTTTCAGGCAAAAAAAATGCTAAAACACGTTTTTTTGGCCCAAAAAGTCGATTTGTACTGTGCTAGAAAAATTTCAATTTTCAGGCAAAAAAAATGCAAAAACACGTTTTTTTGGCCCAAAAAGTCGATTTGTACAGTGCTAGAAAAATTTCAATTTTCAGGCAAAAAAAATGCTAAAACACGTTTTTTTGGCCCAAAAAGTCGATTTGTACTGTGCTAGAAAAATTTCAATTTTCAGGCAAAAAAAATGCTAAAACACGTTTTTTTGGCACAAAAAGTCGATTTGTACTGTGCTAGAAAAATTTCAATTTTCAGGCAAAAAAAATGCAAAAACACGTTTTTTTGGCCCAAAAAGTCGATTTGTACAGTGCAAGAAAAATTTCAATTTTCAGGCAAAAAAAATGCTAAAACACGTTTCTTTGGCCCAAAAAGTCGATTTGTACTGTGCTAGAAAAATTTCAATTTTCAGACAAAAAAAATGCTAAAACACGTTTTTTTGGCCCAAAAAGTCGATTTGTACTGTGCTAGAAAAATTTCAATTTTCAGCCAAAAAAAATGCTAAAACACGTTTTTTTGGCCCAAAAAGTCGATTTGTACTGTGCTAGAAAAATTTCAATTTTCAGGCAAAAAAAAAGCTAAAACACGTTTTTTGGGCCCAAAAAGTCGATTTGTACTGTGCTAGAAAAATTTCAATTTTCAGGCAAAAAAAATGCTAAAACACGTTTTTTTGGCCCAAAAAGTCGATTTGTACTGTGCTAGAAAAATTTCAATTTTCAGGCAAAAAAAAAGCTAAAACACGTTTTTTGGGCCCAAAAAGTCGATTTGTACTGTGCTAGAAAAATTTCAATTTTCAGGCAAAAAAAATGCTAAAACACGTTTTTTTGGCCCAAAAAGTCGATTTGTACTGTGCTAGAAAAATTTCAATTTTCAGGCAAAAAAAATGCTAAAACACGTTTTTTTGGCACAAAAAGTCGATTTGTACTGTGCTAGAAAAATTTCAATTTTCAGGCAAAAAAAATGCTAAAACACGTTTTTTTGGCCCAAAAAGTCGATTTGTACTGTGCTAGAAAAATTTCAATTTTCAGGCAAAAAAAATGAAAAACACGTTTTTTTGGCCCAAAAAGTCGATTTGTACAGTGCTAGAAAAATTTCAATTTTCAGGCAAAAAAAATGCTAAAACACGTTTTTTTGGCCCAAAAAGTCGATTTGTACTGTACTAGAAAAATTTCAATTTTCAGGCAAAAAAAATGCTAAAACACGTTTTTTTGGCCCAAAAAGTCGATTTGTACTGTGCTAGAAAAATTTCAATTTTCAGGCAAAAAAAATGCAAAAACACTTTTTTTTGGCCCAAAAAGTCGATTTGTACTGTGCTAGAAAAATTTCTATTTTCAGGCAAAAAAAATGCTAAAACACGTTTCTTTGGCCCAAAAAGTCGATTTGTACTGTGCTAGAAAAATTTCAATTTTCAGGCAAAAAAAATGCTAAAACACGTTTTTTTGGCCCAAAAAGTCGATTTGTACTGTGCTAGAAAAATTTCAATTTTCAGGCAAAAAAAATGCTAAAACACGTTTTTTTGGCCCAAAAAGTCGATTTGTACTGTGCTAGAAAAATTTCAATTTTCAGGCAAAAAAAAAGCTAAAACACGTTTTTTGGGCCCAAAAAGTCGATTTGTACTGTGCTAGAAAAATTTCAATTTTCAGGCAAAAAAAATGCTAAAACACGTTTTTTTGGCCCAAAAAGTCGATTTGTACTGTGCTAGAAAAATTTCAATTTTCAGGCAAAAAAAATGCTAAAACACATTTTTTTGGCCCAAAAAGTCGATTTGTACTGTGCTAGAAAAATTTCAATTTTCAGGCAAAAAAAATGCTAAAACACGTTTTTTTGGCCCAAAAAGTCGATTTGTACTGTGCTAGAAAAATTTCAATTTTCAGGCAAAAAAAATGAAAAACACGTTTTTTTGGCCCAAAAAGTCGATTTGTACAGTGCTAGAAAAATTTCAATTTTCAGGCAAAAAAAATGCTAAAACACGTTTTTTTGGCCCAAAAAGTCGATTTGTACTGTGCTAGAAAAATTTCAATTTTCAGGCAAAAAAATGCAAAAACACGTTTTTTTGGCCCAAAAAGTCGATTTGTACTGTGCTAGAAAAATTTCAATTTTCAGGCAAAAAAAATGCTAAAACACGTTTTTTTGGCCCAAAAAGTCGATTTGTACTGTGCTAGAAAAATTTCAATTTTCAGGCAAAAAAAATGCTAAAACACCTTTTTTTGGCCCAAAAAGTCGATTTGTACTGTGCTAGAAAAAATTCAGTTTTCAGGCAAAAAAAATGCTAAAACACGTTTTTTTGGCCCAAAAAGTCGATTTGTACTGTGCTAGAAAAATTTCAATTTTCAGGCAAAAAAAATGCAAAAACACGTTTTTTTGGCCCAAAAAGTCGATTTGTACAGTGCTAGAAAAATTTCAATTTTCAGGCAAAAAAAATGCTAAAACACGTTTTTTTTGGCCCAAAAAGTCGATTTGTACTGTGCTAGAAAAATTTCAATTTTCAGGCAAAAAAAATGCTAAAACACGTTTTTTTGGCCCAAAAAGTCGATTTGTACTGTGCTAGAAAATTTTCAATTTTCAGGCAAAGAAAATGAAAAACACGTTCTTTTGGCCCAAAATGTCGATTTGTACTGTGCTAGAAAAATTTCAATTTTCAGGCAAAAAAAATGCAAAAACACGTTTTTTTGGCCCAAAAAGTCGATTTGTACTGTGCTAGAAAAAATTCAATTTTCAGGGAAAAAAAAAATGCTAAAACACGTTTTTTTGGCCCAAAAATTCGATTTGTACTGTGCTAGAAAAATTTCAATTTTCAGGCAAAAAAAATGCTAAAACACGTTTTTTTGGCCCAAAAAGTCGATTTGTACTGTGCTAGAAAAATTTCAATTTTCAGGCAAAAAAAATGCTAAAACACGTTTTTTTGGCCCAAAAAGTCGATTTGTACTGTGCTAGAAAAATTTCAATTTTCAGGAAAAAAAATGCTAAAACACGTTTTTTTGGCCCAAAAAGTCGATTTGTACTGTGCTAGAAAAATTTCAATTTTCAGGCAAAAAAAATGCTAAAACACGTTTTTTTGGCCGAAAAAGTCGATTTGTACTGTGCTAGAAAAATTTCAATTTTCAGGCAAAAAAAATGCTAAAACACGTTTTTTTGGCTCAAAAAGTCGATTTGTACTGTGCTAGAAAAATTTCAATTTTCAGGCAAAAAAAACGCTAAAACACGTTTTTTTGGCCCAAAAAGTCGATTTGTACTGTGCTAGAAAAATTTCAATTTTCAGGCAAAAAAAATGCAAAAACACGTTTTTTTGGCCCAAAAAGTCGATTTGTACAGTGCTAGAAAAATTTCAATTTTCAGGCAAAAAAAATGCTAAAACACGTTTTTTTGGCCCAAAAAGTCGATTTGTACTGTGCTAGAAAAATTTCAATTTTCAGGCAAAAAAAATGCTAAAACACGTTTTTTTGGCACAAAAAGTCGATTTGTACTGTGCTAGAAAAATTTCAATTTTCAGGCAAAAAAAATGCAAAAACACGTTTTTTTGGCCCAAAAAGTCGATTTGTACAGTGCAAGAAAAATTTCAATTTTCAGGCAAAAAAAATGCTAAAACACGTTTCTTTGGCCCAAAAAGTCGATTTGTACTGTGCTAGAAAAATTTCAATTTTCAGGCAAAAAAAATGCAAAAACACGTTTTTTTGGCCCAAAAAGTCGATTTGTACTGTGCTAGAAAAATTTCAATTTTCAGCCAAAAAAAATGCTAAAACACGTTTTTTTGGCCCAAAAAGTCGATTTGTACTGTGCTAGAAAAATTTCAATTTTCAGGCAAAAAAAAAGCTAAAACACGTTTTTTGGGCCCAAAAAGTCGATTTGTACTGTGCTAG
>JAWZYT010005804.1:32500-64529 GCA_034508575.1 Petrolisthes manimaculis | reverse complement strand
GTGAGAGTGAGAGAGTGAGAGAGCGAGAGAATGAGAAAGAGAGAAAGAGGAAGTGAGAGTGAGAGAGCAAGAGAAAGAGAGAAAGTGAGTGAGAGAAAGAGAGTGAGAGTGAGAGAAAGAGAGAAAAAGTGAGAGTGAGAGAGAGAGCCTAAGGGAACTAGAAAACAAAAGGACAGAGGGAGGAAAATAAAATATGTGAAACCAGTATAATGTCCGTCCATACATAACCTTTACACACACACACATACACACATACATACATACCACTCTTCATGTATAGCCTAAACACACACACATACACACACTGAAATGACACGTTTCATACATACATACATACATACCACACAACACTCTTCATGTATACATACAGTACATACACTCACATATATACATTCACACACTACACACTCACATAAATACATTCACACACTACACACACTCACATAAATACATTCACACACTCACATAAATACATTCACACACTACACACACTCACATATATACATTCACACACTACACACACTCACATAAATACATTCACACACACATATTATTACTTATTTATAAAGGTTTTTCACATTATATTACAATTGTCTCGTCACAAACACAGAGGCTTCACTACATAACAAACTCTAACCTACCAACTCAGACATTTACATATTAAGATTTGCATTTTATTTACTCCCCGTTTGTCTGTCTGTCTGTCTGAGTGGTCTGTCTGTCTGTCTGGGCTGTCTGGGTGGCTGGCTGTCTGGTGGGTTGGTAGGTGGTCTGTCTGTCTGTCTGTCTGGTGGGTGGGCTGTCTGTCTGTCTGGTGGGTTGGTAGGTGGTCTGTCTGTCTGTCTGTCTGTCTGTTTGGTGGGTGGGCTGTCTGTCTGTTTGTTTGTCTGGTGGGTTGGTATGTGGGCTGTTTGTCTATCTATCTATCTATCTATCTGTCTGTCTGTCTGGCCTAGTGGAAATAAAGGGAGACACGAATTTAAAATAAATTAAAATAAAAGGGAAGAAAATGAAAAACACAAAAGGAAAGAAATGACTGAAAAAAACGGAGGAAATTAAAAGAAAGAAGGAAGAGTAAAGAGGAAGGAAAATAACAACAACAACAACAATAAACAAAAGATAGGATGATACAGAATGATAAATGAAGGAATAGAGAAATTGAGAAAAAGAGAAATAAAGGAAGCAGTGAAGGATAGGAAGAGAAAATAAAATGAGAGGAAAAGAGATTAAAGGTGAAGGAAGAAAAGAGAGACAAAAGAGAAGAGGAAGGGGGAGGAAGAGAAGAGGAAGGGGAAGGAAGAGAAGAGAAGAGGAAGGGGGAGGAGAAGAGGAAGGGGGAGGAGAAGAGGAAGGGGGAGGGAGAAGAGGGAGAGGAAAGAGAAGATGAAGAGGAAAGAGAAGATGAAGAGGAAAGAGAAGATGAAGAGGAAAGAGAAGATGAAGAGGAAAGAGAAGAGGGAGAAGAAAGAGAAGATGAAGAGGAAAGAGAAGAGGGAGAGAGACGGAAATATCTCCACAAGGGAGGAAACTGAATTAAAGATGGGGAAGGGAAAGGAAAGGAGGGGAAGGGAAGGGAAGGGAAGGGAAGGGAAGGGAAGGAAAGGGAAGGGAAGGGGAGGGAAGGGAAGGGGAGGGAAGGGACGGATGAGGGAGGGGAAGGAAGGGGTGGGAAGGAAGGGGTGGGAAAGGAAGGGAAGGGAAGGGAAGGGAAGGGAAGGGAAGGGAAGGGAAGGGGAGGGAAGGGAAGGGAAGGGAAGGGGAGGGAAGGGAAGGGAAAGGGAGGGAAGGGACGGATGAGGGAGGGGAAGAAAGGGGTGGGAAAGGAAGGAAGGCGGAGGGGAAAATGGAAGGAAAAAGGATTGTGTATTATAACATGGGTGGAAATGCCCCTGCAGCCCCCTCCCCCCCCCACCGCCCCCCCACTCTTAAAAATAATAAAAAGATGAAATAATAAATGAATATATAAAAGGAATTAAAGATAGAGAAAATAAATTATAAAGAAAAGGAAATAGAGAAAAGTTAAGAAAAAAGAAATAGAGGGAAACAATTAATTAAGAAAGGAAATAGAGGGAAAAGTTAAGAAAAAAGAAAGGAAGGGAAAAGTTAAGAAAAAGGAAATAGAGGGAAAAGTTAAGAAAAAGGAAATAGAGGGAAACTAAATTATAAAGAAAAGGAAATAACAATGGAAGGAACAAGGAAAATTTCATACGAGACCAAAAGAGGAACAGAAAAGAATGAGAGAAGAGAAAAATGACAAATGAGAAGGTGGCCGAGAGGAGGAAGAAAGGAGGAAAGGGAGGGGAAGAAGGGAAGGAGGGGAGGGAATTGGGGAGGAAGGGGAGGGAATTGGGGAGGAAGGGGAGGGAAGAAGGGAGGGAATTGGGGGAGGGAATTGGGGAGGAAGGGGAGAAAGGGAGGGAAAGAAGGGAGGGAGGGGAGGGAATTGGGGAAGAAGGGAGGGAAGGGAGGGAATTGGGGAGGAAGGGGAGAAAGGGAGGGAAAGAAGGAAGGAGAGGGGAAGGAAGGAGAGGGGAAAAGAGGAGAGGGGAAGGAAGGAGAGGGGAAGGAAGGGAGAGTGAAAGCTGTGACGTCACAACCAGACCTGGATCAATGGACGACCACCATCCCCTCACCCCCCCCCTACACCCCCACCCCTACCCTCAACCCAACCCCACCTTCCCTCCCTCCTTCCTTTCCTCAACCCCACCCCACTTTCCCTCCCTCAACCCCACCCCACCTTCCCTCCACTCCATCCCTTCCTTTTTTCCCTCCCTCAACCCCTCCACCCCCTTCCTTTTTCCCCGCCTTCCTTCCTTTCCCTCCCACAACCCCACCCCACCTTCCCTCCTTCCACCCCATACCTCTTTCCACTTCTCCCCCTTCCCTTCCCTACCCTCCCTCCTTCCCTTCCTTCCTTTTATCCCTCCTCCCTTCCCTTTCCTTCCTCTTTTGCCTCCTCCCTCAACCCCTACACTACATCCCCTCCCTCTTTCCCCTCTCCCCTCCCTTTAGGCATTTTTGTCTCCCTCTCACATCTCCCTCTCCCTACAGTCTCTATCATCATCTCTTCTCTCCATTTGTCTCTTTCACTCTTACCTTTCCCTCCCTCCCTCCCTCTCCCCTGTGAGATAATTTTTCCTCTCCCATCCCAACCTCATCAACCTCGTTCCTGTTGGATTCGACTGTTCACTTTTCCTATCTTTTATCCTATCCTTCTTTACTATTCTTTACCTCTCCTATCCTACTTTATCCTATCCTTCTTTATCATATCCTTCTTTACTATCCTTCACCTCTCCTATCCTTCTTTATCCTATCCTTCACTTTTCCTATCCTTCTTTATTCTATACTTCACTTTTCCTATAATTCTTTATCCTATCCTTCACTTTTCCTATCCTTCTTTATCCTATCCTCCTTTATCCTATCTGTCTATTCCCTCCTGCCACCTCTCCCCTCTCCTTTCCTTTCCTCTCCCTGACATTGGCCTTCATTCCTTTGCCTCCACTCCTTCCACAGTGGTTACTTCCTTCCCTACTCCTAGCAAACAAACACACAACACAACACAACACAACACAACACACACACACACAACACAACACAACACACACAAACCCTTACAATCCTGGTACCTGTCACAAGTCACACATCATAATAACTAATATCTGTTCAACGTATCGTCCACTAATATTAATTCTCGTTGCTATGTCCATCACCTGATCTCCAAAAAAAAAAAAAAAAAAAAAATATATATATATATATATATATATATATATATATATATATATATATATATATATATATATATATATATATATATATATATATATATATATATATATATATATATATATATATATATATATATATATATATATATATATATATATAATAATTACAGAAAAATGCTATGAAAGTTTAACATAATTTGAACGCACTTCATTAACGAGAAAAAATATATATTGCCAGAAAAATGCTATTAAAGTTGAATAATCTTGAACGTAATTAAATAAGAAAAAAAATTGCCAGGAAAATGCTATTATAGTTGAATAATTCTTAAACGTATATAATTAACTAAAAAAAAATATATATTGCCAGAAAAATGCTATTAAAGTTGAACAATTCTTGAAGGTAATTAAATAAGAAAAAAAATATTGCCAGAAAAATGCTATTAAAGTTAAATAATTCTTAAACGTATATAATTAACGAGAAAAATATATATTTACAGAAAAATGCAATTAAAGTTGAAACATTATTTGGACGCAATTAACGAAAAATACATATAGTAATAATACAAGAAAAATACTAATAAACTTGAACAATATTTAAACAACGTATTTAACGAAAAAAAAAATTAATAATGCCAGAAAAATGCTAATAAAAAGTTGAACATTATTAGAACTCATTTATCCAAAAAAAAGGAAAGGAGAAGGGAGGGGATTAAAATAAGGAAGGGGGAGGAAGGGTTTAGACAAGGAGTGGGTGGTAGGGGTAAAACAAGGAGTGGGGAGGGAGTAATGGGAAGGAGACACGAGAAAATAATGTAAGAAGAAAATGGTAAAAAGAAAAATGGTAAAAATGAAAATGGTAAAAATGGAAAATGTTAAAAATGGAAAATGTTAAAAATGGAAAATGTTAAAAATGGAAAATGTTAAAAATGGAAAATGTTAAAAATGGAAAATGTTAAAATGAAAATGGTAAAAATGAAAAATGGTAAAAAGTAAAATGGTAAAAATGAAAATGGTAAAAATGGAAAATGGTAAAAATGAAAATGGTAAAATGTAAAATGGTAATAATGGAAAATGGTAAAAAGGAAAATGGTAAAAAGGAAAATGGTAAGGTGAAACAGAATGATAAAGAAGGGGAAAAGAAAAATGAGAGAGGAAACTAATGGAGTGGGGAGAGAAGAAGAGGAGGAGGAAAGAGAAGAAGAGAGGAGGAAAGAGAACAATAGAGGAAGGAGTGGGAGAGAGGGAGAGTGGGAGAGAGGGAGGGAGAGAGAGAGGGAGGGAGAGAGAGAGTGGGAGGAACAATGAGGTTAGGTGAACTAGACGAGATGAGGGGGAGAGGAGGAATGGGGGAGAGGAGGAATGGGGGAGAGGAGGAATGGGGGAGAGGAGGAACGGGGGAGAGGAGGAACGGGGGAGAGGAGGAACGGGGGAGAGGAGGAACGGGGGGAGGAAGAGGAACGGGGGGAGGAGGAATGGGGGGAGGAGGAATGGGGGGAGGAGGATGGGGGGAGGCATGGGGGGGAGGAGGAATGGGGGGGGAGGAGGCATGGGGGGGAGGAGGAATGGGGGGGGAGGAGGAATGGGGGAGAGGAGGAATGGGATGGTTATAATGAGAAATAAATGGAAAAGGGATGAAGGCAAAAAAAAAAAAAAAAAAAAAAAAAAAAAATCAACAAACAAACACATTATCTCTGGTGTATAAAATTATGACACATTCACAACTCCATAAATAATAACAATAACAACAACAAAAACAACAACAACTTCAATGACAAGAGAGATCAGGCGGATGTTGTCAAGTCTCTCTCTCTCTCTCCCTCTCTCTCTCTCTCTCTCTCTCTCTCATATAGGTAAGTGGTACAGCGTAGGTTTTTTTTTTCTCCCCATATTTTTTTTTTTTTTTACTATTATTACGTTCTCTCGTGTTTCGCTCTCTCCTCTTGACTCATATATGCGGTGACGAGGTAAAGCACAGATTAGGTTACATGTAGACAAGAGACAGAGAGATGAGAAAATTGAAAAAGAGACAGAAATTAGACAGAGATGATATAAAGAGATGAAGTAGAGATAAGTATATTGAAAAAGAGACAGAAATTAGACAGAGATTATATAAAGAGGAGCTAGAATAAGACAAGAATTAGAGTTAGGACAGAAAAGGATATAGATATATGGCTGTGTGTGTGTGTGTGTAAGGATATAGATAATTGGCAGTGTGTGTGTGTATAAGGATATAGATATATGGCTGTGTGTGTGTGTGTGTGTGTGTGTGTGTGTGTGTGTGTGTGTGTGTGTGTGTGTGTAGGGATCAAGAGGCAGGGTGGGTGAACTGAGTCAAGAGTAAGTCAAGGATGTCAATAAATCAATGAACAGCAATGAACAGAGAGACAGAGAGAGAGAGAGAGAGAGAGAGAGAGACCTACTACAACTTATTGCTTGTAGTAGGTCTCTCTCTCTCTCTCTCTCTCTCTCTCTCTCTCTCTCTCTCTCTCTCTACCATCATGAGAGACAGACAGGTAAGGCACATAGAGAGAAAGAGAAAGAGAAAGAGAAAGAGAAAGAGAGAGAGAGAGAGAGAGAGAGAGAGAAAGAGAGAGAGAGAGAGAGAGAGAGAGAGAGAGAGAGAGAGAGAACAATGTCAAACAAAGCGTGGGAGGAAAGAGAGGAGGAGGGAAGTAATTGTGAGAGCAAAGGGGGGGAAGGGGGAGGGATGTAGGAGAGTGAGACAAACATACACACATACACATACACACATAAAAGGGAATATATGGAAAATATGAGGAAAGAAAAATATAATTACATGATTGAAACAGTGAGTGAAAAAAAATGAGATAGTGAGAAAGAGAAATTGGGAAAGAGAAAGTGAGAAAGAAAGAGAAATTGGGAAAGAGAAAGTGAGAAAGAAGGAGAAAGTGAGAAAGAAAAAAGTGAAAAAGAATGAGAAAGAAAGATTAAGTGAGAAAGAAAGAGAAATTAAGAAAGAATGAGAAAGTGAAAAAGAAAGAAAGAGAAATTGCATGAGATAGAAAAGATGTAAGGAAGTATAAGAGGAGGAACGAATGATGAGTGAATGTGAATGTGAATGTGAGAGGATGAAAAGATTAAGGTGACCATGAACAGGACTTAGGCTGTGTGTGTGTGTGTGTGTGTGTGTGTGAGATAGAGAGAGAGATATGGGATGTAAAGTGAAAATATTAATGGAACCTGTAAGTGATGTGATGTAGTCAGAAAATTGGAGATAAATGAGTCCTTCAAATATTGCCACGAAACACACACACACACACACATCAATATGGAAGGAGCTTGTTTGTTTTTTTGTGGCATGGTCAGGAGGAATCAGAATCCTCCAAATATATATATATATAGTGTGTTGTAATGTTGTGATGCAAATTATTTTTCACTTCCACCACAAACCACTGACGTAGTTATTATGTTGGTCCCTGAGTATGTCCATCATGTAAGTACGCTTCATTGGCTTCACACACACACACACACATACTCCCTCCCTCCCACACACACACACACACACACACACACACACATACTCTCTCCCTCCCACACACACATACTCTCACTCTCCCTCTCCCTTCCTCTGTTTGTCTGTCTGTCTCTCTCTCTGTCTTTCTGTCTCTCTATCTCTCTCTCTCTCTCTCTCTCTCACACACACACACACATTTCAGCCTCACCTACCCTGGCATCATTAACTAATTCGGTTCATCTATATTCTAGTATCAACAATGACAACATTAAAATAAATATAATCACAATAACACACCATAAAAATGCTTCCACTGCCAATTTTCCCTCCAATGCAAAAATTAACCCATTGCAATGAATGCGTTTTATTAAGGGACCCTCGTGATGGAATAATATCGTAATATCAACACACACACACACACACACACACACACACACATAAATAAACACACACCTTATATCTTGTGATGTAACCAGAACATTGAAGACAAATAATTCCTTTAAACCTTGCCACGAAACACAACACAACACACACCTATAAGGAAGGAGCTTGTTTCGTGGTCTGGTCAGGAGGAATCAGAAGTCTCCATCTCCACTTTTCATACACGATCACAGGGTTTTTAATTTAGTTTGCACGTAATTCAGCGTCGACGGTCAACAGTACAACATACGACTCACAACAACAACACCACCACCATGACTTGTAACTAACTCTCTCTCTCTCTCTCTCTCTCTCTCTCTCTCTCTCTCTCTCTCTCTCCTGATGTTTGACTTAATAATATGATCAACTTTAAAATTCTCATGTTCCCTTCCCCTCCATCTCAACTCAAACTTCCATTGGTAAAAAAAATCTTAACTTATTTTTTTTTATTTTTTCCTTTCCTCGACTCAACCCTCTCCATTGGCAAGATTTTCAACTTTGATTAAGGGACCCTGTGATGTAGTAAAAATATTGGAGGAGATAAATGAGTCCTTCCAACATTGCCACGAAACACACACACACACACACCTATATGAAAAGAGCTTGTTCTGTGGCATGGTCAGGAGGAATCAGAAACCACCAAGTCTCTCATACACGATCACAATGTCCTTAAAACATTTCTCATGCTTTCTTCCCATCCTTTACTTCAAATCGACCCTCCACTTCTGTAAGCCCCTCCCACCATCCCTGTCCCATAAATCACTCTCCCTTCCTCTGCTACCCCTTCCCATTCCCTCTTCCTCTTACTTCCTTCAGTCTTCTGTACAGTCATACAGTCGTGGCAATATTTGAAGGAATCATTTTCATCTTCAATTTTCTGACTACATCACAGGGTCCCTTAAGTAAACTCAATCACTCTATACATATACACGTGTTATGTCATTTGGTTTAGTAAAGAACTATTATATGCAAATCAACTTCATACAAATCTTTTCTTTTTAGGTGAAGCGTTACACAAAACAGAGTGTTGATGCACAATAAACTCTGCAATCCATCCAACACAGTATAAGTCAAAGGGTTATTATGTAAATGAAGTCATGGTCTGGACAATGACTGGTACTGTACTCTCAGATACCATATCTCTAACCCAACCGAGTCAAAGCCCGAGAGTTTCTGGACGACAGCCCACCCAAACCATCTACACACATCTCAAACCAATGGAGGCTTTGGGTGGGCTGTCATCCAGAAACCGTCTGCTTCAGATCTCGAGTTTCAACTCAGCTGGGCTAGAGACTATGGTATCCAAGTGTACACTCATGGTCAGAAGTTTTGTTCTGATTCCCTGACACAATGAAACACAATCAGTAACAGTTCTAAGATTATAAACAATAATGCACCTTGTACTTCTCTCCTCACAACATACTGTACAATTGTTCAAACCTTCCAACTACAACTGGTTGCAATTCATTACACCAGGCCATTCAAACAAAACTTCTGACTGTGGGTGTACATCTATACAGATTTTTCATTTTACTCCAAAATATTGCTTTTGGGTGATGGGTTTCCTTGTAAAATTTTAAATTTTGAATCTCTTTGCATTATTATATAGGTAGTAGGTACTATAATATGTAAAATTGTGTTAACTGAAATTATTATGATTTGTGTATTAAGTGTTAAAGGCCTGACATTTGCATTCACCCTAAACTGAACACTGTAATGTGTGTGTGTGTGTGTGTGTGTGTGTGTGTGTGTGTGTGTGTGTTAGAGAGTGAGTTACATAAGTCAGTTCAGTAAGTAGGATAAACAAGTGTAGTAGTGTATATACAGTACAATGCTCAGACTAGAGTGAATTCAAACCCCAAATCTGTAAGTGCTGTTTACTCTTGCAAGACACGGATGCTGCATTTAAGGGACCCTGTGATGTGGTTAGAAAATTGGAGATGGAGGTCCTTCAAACATTGCCACGAAACACCACCTTTATGGAAGGAGCTGGTTTCGTGGCATGGTTAGGAGGAACCAGAAGCCTCAAATTTTCCTACACGATCACAGAGTGTTTAATATGATACACGTGAGGCTGCATCGGGCAAAGAAATATAATGGCAATCAGTGAGTTAGTTAGTGAGGCAGCATAACATGTTGGGGGTTGTGGAAGGAAGGGTCAAGCACTGAGTAGGAAGGAAGAAGTAGAGAGGTTTACATGACACTGCCAAACTGTGTTGAAGTGAAGGCAGATGAAGGGTAAAGTACACTGCAATGGCCAGTCTTCATACAACTATATAGTACTGTACTGTGGGTCATATGTAACAAAACTCATGGTCTAGGCAATTGGTTCCATATACAGTACTGTAGTGTCTATGAAGCCAGCATTCCAGTCAATGTCATTCTCTGATTCTTATTTTTCCTTACAAATAATCCACTGGACCAAATCGGTTATAATGACGAGGATTTATAGTAACACACACCAGCAGTCACAATTTCTTACCCTCTTCAAAATTTCAAAATGATGGACAGAACCCAAGTTTGGCCGGGTTTCAAAATTCTGGCAATATATAAATTATGGAATCCAATTGTAAAAGGATTGATGAAAATTGATGAAATTGGACAAAATGAAAGTGACTGACTACTTGTAAGTTTATACATGTGGGGACCCAAATTACTTTTACTGTATATGGATGAGTTCAATTGTTTCTAGACTGGCAAATAATTAATGACCCTGTGATCTTGTATGAGACTTGGTACCAAGGCTTCTGATTCCTCCTGACTATGCCACAAAACAAGCTTCTTCAATACAGATGGTGTTTCATGGCAAGGTTTGAAGGACTCTCTAACCTTCATTTTTCTTACTACAACACAGAGGTTCTTAATTAAGGGGAGAATATACTTTCAGTACTTTGGAGCACCTTGATTCCTCCAAAGTATGTCAGGAAACAGCACCATATAAACAAAAATAATGGTGACCTGTTGCTGGGAATAGCTTGGAGAAATCATTATCTCCAAAAATGATTAAACTCTACCCTCCACTTAATCCCCATCCTTTCTGTTATGAGAAATGAAATGAGACAAATAAATGGAACACAGCTGGCAGCACATAAAACAATATTCTCTCTCTCTCTCTCCTCTCAGTTGTTGCCTCCAGTGTGTCCTTTCCTCCAGGACACCCAACAACAACAACAACCCTACTACAGTACTACTCACGCTGGCTGCTGGGTAATGGTGTCCCCTAGCTCGGTAAATGCTCCGGACACCTTCTTATACCTGTGGGTGCAAGTGACCTGTCATTGAATCCGTCCATTGGGGCGATGAAGTGATGGGTCAGTTTGTAACGTGGTTAGTACTGCAGTAGTGAGCTGATGTTTTAGTACTGTACTCAAATGGCTAGACTCATGGGTTGGTACTAAAGTAATGTAGTACTAAAGTAATGTAGTGTTGTACTGTATTTCTGATGTGTTAGTACTAAAGTAAAATATGTAGTGTAATATTTGTAATGTGTTGGTACTAAAATAATGTAGTGTTGTATTTCTGATGTGTTGGTTGTGCAATGGTGAAATCCTTCTGTTTGTGTGTCTGGGGTACAAAAGTGTGTAAAATAGTATACAAGAGTATGATATGGTAACGTAGTGATGTGTGTTTACTGATGTGTAGTGTCTCGTAGTGATGTGTGTTACTGATGTGTAGTGTCTCGTAATACTGTAATAAATTCATGCGAGTGGGTGTTTCCTGGTGGTGAGGTGCGGTACTACACTAGTTTTTCACCCTTGAAGCAGTAGGCAAATAAATCCTACAATTGCAGGAGTGGTGATGTGATAGCAGTGACCTCCAAAAGTGTTAATTATGTTCTAGTCTGCAGTGTGGGGGTTTACCATCGTTTATGATCTGGCAAGTGTGAATAATTCGGGTATCATGCCTGAGTGAAATCAGTATTCAATTCATAATAAATGGAAAGGCTCTAATATGAAGCTAAACAATATAGTGTATCATAACTGTTGTATATTAAAGAAGTTATCAGTGCCTTTTCTCACTTGCACACAATGAATTAATATTTGTTTTTACACAGACAATGATCAACAATAACAAAACAAGTTTCAGGGACACAAGCAACAAAAATTAGCTTGGAAATATCAACGACTGGAGTGATGGCTCTATAGACGCTGCACAAAGCCATTGCATAGCCCATGAACCCTCTCTCATCTATGCCCCACAGCACCAAGAAAAAAGTCTCGCTATACATAGTACAAGATACGACAAGACTATTATATATATATTAATATGCCTAATACTGTACTATGCCCAAAACAATGGATACTACCAAGAATAATCCCACAACAGCTGTATATCTGTAAGGGAATAAATACAGACACAGTTATAATTATAAGTAAATGTTCCAATACTTTAGTGTATTGTTACAATAAACCCAGCGTGCTTAAGGTACCTTGTGATGTAGTCAGAAAATTGAAGGTAAATGAGTCCTTCCAGTATTGCCACGAAACGCCACCTATGTGGAAGGAGCGTGTTTCGTGGCATGGTCAGGAAGAATCAGAAGCCTCCAATTCCCATACACAATCACAGGGTTCTTAAACGGATTGCAAAGGCAAAATATATACATACCCAACTCAATCATAAAAATTTGAAGCACATTATTCAATAAATCACGAAGCCAATTAGGTGCTGGTGCCGGAAGAATAATTATTTACTCACCTTACATTGACCCAGGCACCAAACACAACACAACACAACAACAGACAATATAACAACTGGTATCACAGCACACAATATTATCCAACAACAAAAACTACAATAATAATAATAATAATACATGGGGACAACACCAAGGAAACACATGCACATAATATAAAACTGGGTTAAGAAAAGACCTTGGGTGCAGAGTTGGAGTAGGGCTATTTAAAATCCGACACTTTGCCTCTGGAATAGACAACTATAGATGATAAATTCCAACACAACAAGAGATTGCAACATATTGGTGTCATTGTCACAAGGACATGTATGCAATGGAATGGAAAAACAAGGCAGCAACAGTAAATGGATGAGATTATATAATAACCAACAGGTATATTATTATCATTATAATAATACATGGACAATGCAGTATATGTTTGGTATAATTATTGTATCTACTAATTTTGTAATACTGTACAGTACTTTATTGTGATATCTCAGGTTATATGACTTATTGTGGAGGAAATTAACAACAGTGACAACTCCAGGCAGAAAACAATAAAGCAAAAAATAGAGTAAAAGTACTCACAGTGGTGCACTGGTGACAGCTTCCTGGATATCACTAATCACCTCATTGGCCTTCTGTACCCTGCCAGCCACCAACAGCAACAGCAGCACCATAACACAAGCCATGGGGAAGGGCAGGTGGGGGAGGAGAGGGGAAAGAGGTGTACTAAGATAGAATGCACTAGAAAGGGTGAAACCCAATACGTAAATAAAGGGACAACTTTACTGTGGCCTTGGAGAAGGATATAGAGGACATTTCCAGTCAAATCAAACTTTGGGGACCCTGTGATGTAGTCAGAAAATTGGAGGCAAATGAGTCCTTCAAATATTGCTACAAATCACGACCCATATGGAGGGAGCTTGTTTTGTGGCATGGTCAGGTGGAATCAGAAGCCTTCAATTCTCATACACGATCACATGGACCTTAAAACAAATAGCAGGAGATCTGCCAGAAAAAACACTACCTCAACACAAATTTTTTCCAAGGTACAAGGATGGGAGAAGGTGCTTTACTTTCATGCATACTGCATACAGTTATCCCTTGTTTTGCACTGGTGTTATGAGTGTGTGTTGTAATATTTGTTATGAATCTGTGTACAGTAAACCCTGTCTGTACATTACACACCCATAAACCCAGTTGATAATGAGGGTTTACGGCACAAAGGTTCATTACAAACCATGCAATACACACTCATAACAACACTGGAAAACAAGGCATTACTATACATCTATGAGTGGGATATACCCCAAGGCCACAATACAGTGTGTGAGGGAGGAGGGAGGAAGTAGGTGGGTGAGGTGCAGGTGTATTTGACCTCAGGATGTTCTCATAAGAAATACAAGCACGAGACAATAACAATCAGAAGAGAGCAAACACAGTACAGACATCATCATCATCATCATCATATTTCTCCCTACTAGTGACTGAGGTAACGGGAGAGGTAAGAAGGTATATATGAGGTATGGAAGTGTGTGATGGACATAGCTATATATATAAAGATTAAAAAAGACACTACTAATATTATCTAACTGGAATGACTGTCTAAGTAGTTTTAGTAGTCAAAATGACCGACCATATCTGAATCTGGGTTTGGTAGTGTATAAAATTATCTAAACTGAGATACTGACCAAGGCCAAGTGTAATGACAGCTGTATCTTGTTCATCCAAATACTGTACTGTAATATTTTAATTACATCCTTGAACTTTCTGACAGTGGTTGCTCTCTCCTCTGTGTAACCAACATAACTGCACTAATAAAATCATGTAGCCCAAAACAATGTAGCCTAAAATCACAAGCATCACATTTTCCTTCTCCCAGGCATTTTTTTATTGAACAACACAAATACAATACCAAGTACGCTTAAGGGGAGATTATCTTTTTGGTGAATAGAAAGGTCTCTGATTCCTACAATATACCAAGAAACAGATCCCTTATAAGTACCATTGAGAGAGTCTGTTTCTTGACATACATAAGAGGAATCGGTAGCCTTCCAATCTACCAACTAGAGAATCTCTCCTTAAGTTGTATCTAATAATTTTCATAACTTAATTAATACATTACATGAAAAAACTCTGCAGTCAACTGGATGAAGGAACATTGAGGACATTTGTTCTTCACATTTAAATTGGAATAACAACCAATAAACAGGCACAAAAACCTAATACCTACATTATGTGCAATATATATTCAAGCAGTGATGAAGTACAGTATTATGATAAGGAAGCAAGTTACTGATAATTATAATAAATACAGTAAGAGAGAAGTGCATGTTGACATTGTATTTCTTTATCATAGTATTGTGCTCTTAAGGACTCGCATGATGTAGTCAGAATATTGGAAGTTCTCTAAAGAGTCCTTCAAACATTGCCACAAAACACCACTCACATTAAAGGAGCTTGTTTCATGGCATAGTCAGGAGGAATCAGTAGCCACCAGGTCTGATACATGATCATTGAGTCCCTTAAGTATACTAAAGGCTGTAGTGCAGTACATGAGCACACAAAATGAAGTAACTTAGTGCACTTGTCATACAATGTTGTTGTTTCACCAGGAAAATCACAGGCCATACTGTGCCATTTAATCACCTTGATATGTTGTCTTTATTGAATGTAAAGGATGCCAAC
Source organism: Petrolisthes manimaculis (assembly GCA_034508575.1). NCBI lineage: Eukaryota > Metazoa > Arthropoda > Malacostraca > Decapoda > Porcellanidae > Petrolisthes > Petrolisthes manimaculis. The sequence continues at coordinate 49,543 of JAWZYT010005804.1, read as the reverse complement.
CTCCCATTCTATGTGGAATTATCTCAGGCACTCATTCTTCTATCTGCCTGCAGTGCCTTTTTTATTACTGTACACTCGGATACTATAGTCTTTAGCCCGCCTGAGTTGAAGCCCGAGATGTGAAGCAGGTGGATTCTGGACGACAGCCCACCTAAACCATCATGAGGCCACAGACACATTTCAGACCAATGAAGACTTTGGGTGGTCTGCCATCCAAAAACCTCCTCCTTCAGATCTCGGACTTTGCCTCAGCTGGGCCACAGACTACAGTACCATATCCATGTGTACCCGACTTTAAGTTATGTTATCATTATTACTATACTGTACTATGGCTTGATACCCACTCAAGATGAAGATTTCAATTTTCCAAAGGTCTGAGACAGCACTATTAAAAAACATTGAGCAGTACGATGGCAATAATTTTCCTGGTAAACCTGAGACTTGTACGAGCAAACCTAATTCCAAGATCATCAAATAAAAATATTGTTGTGTTCAAATCCCATTCTTTCTACCCAAGCCTACCCTCAGGGGATGCAATCAAATACAGGATAAAAGTCATCATTATAAATCTAAAACTGTTTGCTAATCACGGTAATATTTATACTCACGCAACGGAATTTTTTACATATTGAGAGCTACGGTGAGAAAGGAGAAAGAAGAAGAGATGAATAGTGAGGAAATAATTTTAAGACTTCTGAAAAATGGTGAGATACTTAAAAAAAAAAAAGTCGGGGGCTCCAAAAATTAAGATAAAATGTCTTAATAACACGATACAATACAAAGCTTAGTGTAGTGTGTGGTGATGGTGATGGTGATGGTGCTGGTAGGAAACATACTTTAACAGGGAATGAAAAAGAAAATGTTGTGCACTACATTTGTATCTTTAAAATAATGCAGTTCAAAACCAGAGATTAGATGTAATGATGTGGAGGGAACTTGAGTGTTTGTATGTTCAAGTTAATGATTAATAAGATATTTTGTATTGAAATGTTAAGGGGGAAAGTATAGTGTTGGCAAATCTGGAGTAACTGATTCCTCCTAACAAACTATTCCAAGTAACAGAACACCATTATATTTGTTCATCTGGTCCTGTTTCCTGGCATTCTTTGGAGGAATCATGTCACTCCAAAGTAACAAAAGTTAATTACCCCCTTCATAATGCAATTTAGGTCTAAATTTGCTACTTTAAAAATAAGAATCCTTGGCCTTACGCCATTACTAAACTTGATTACAACATCCAGCAGACCTCCATATAAACTACTGTATACTGCAGTATTGTATGTATAGAATATGACAAGTTACTCCAAATAATGTTAATATATTGTTCCACCCCGGAGAACAAGTTTAGGAATCAATACACAATAGAACCCAGAGTACTGTACATGCATTTACTTCGAGATAAAACATTTGAAATATTTATTAATAGCCAATTAAGTGAAGTTACATATGTTTTGATGTATGTATCAAGGTCAGCCTTTTTATAAGCATAAGCTTTTCAGGCATACTATACACTAAAGAACTCAGAGTACACACATTTACTTTGAGATATTGATGCTATACATTGAGAGCCCCCGGAAACACCAAAAGCCCAGCAAAACTCAGTCACTAAGAAGCATTCACTGAACCCACACTGCAACCAACCATCCTTGTCACAGGTAAACAGAAAACCAAATGAAACCTTTTACCAAATTTTCCCTTACATGTAAAAACGATTAAAACAGACAAGGACACCATTCTCTTAATGACCCTCTGATTGTGTATGAAAATTGGTGGCTTCAGATTCCTCCTAACCATGCCACGAAACATGCTCCTGTCATAGGGGTGTGTGTGTGTTTCGTGGCAATATTTGAAGGACTCATTTACCTCCTATTTTCTGACTCCATCGCAGGATTCCTTGAGGGGAGATTCTCTTGTTGGTTAATTGGAAGGTCTGTGATTTCTTTAAGCTATGCCACCAAACAACAAATCCCCTATTAGTACCATTGAAGGGTGTCTGTTTTCTGGTATAGTTAGGAGGAATCAATAGCCTTCCAATTGACCAACATGAAAATCTTCCCTTAAGGCAATTTACCATCCTTTTCAAAATAATTTTTTCAGGGATGAGACAATGGCCGCATACAAGAACATTCATGGTGTATACGACGGCATGGTACCAGTACGATGACTCCATGGACACACACCACAGAACTATAGTACTGGCTGGTACCACACTATCGTCAGCAGCACCACTAATATTCTTGCATACGATAAAATAAAAGTGTCACTTACGTCTGACTCTCGCGGACGGACTTCATGGAGTTGTTGAAGTCTTCGGTGAACTCACGCCAAACGGTGACTCCCAGCCGACGTTTGAGGTCCTGGGCGGTGCGTACCTTGGACCCCAACACCTGACGTAGGGTCTGGATCTCCTCTTCAGTCTGGTCAAGGTTGGAGTCAGGTTAGTACAATACAATACCAGTGATAACAGGAAGGGATTACCCTGAATATATGCATTTACATATTTTATTATATAGGTAAATTTTGTTTTAGTTGTATGCGTGAATACTACAGTATCTCAATACTCTTTGCTGTACCCAGCCATAACCCTGGGAGGACAACGATTTTGCGCGTCCACTCAAATTATCACTGGGCTCAGTGATTTGGCCTGGCCTGGGTGCCCAGTCCAGCCCAAATCGCTGGGCCCAGGGGTACGAATGACTAGTGTAACCGCACCTTTAGGGATTCATTGATAAAAATTTCAGGGTTTACTGCAAAGAACTGAAAGATATTGCTATATACTGTACTGTACACTGATATTTTTCTTGCACTTTCTACTTGCTCAACAGTACATATTATGAGGTACTGTATAACTAGTATTGGCTATAAGATTTCATGCACATGTTGTTTTCGAGGGTTGATAACGTACAGTATGGAAATTATAAGACTTCTTTCTGCGATACAACATTATTATTAGGTTTGTTGTTTTGCTAATCACTGGGTCATCTGGTAGACCATTGATTGCAGGACTTTCAACATAATGACAACTTTCCATAAACAGGTGTTCCTTGATATGAGATGATTACGGTAATTTTAGCACAATAATTTTAACACAGGTTCAGTAAATTACTGTCTGTATGCTAATGAATAACACAAGCTTGGAAAAAACATTTGGTGGTCTTCAATGAGTGCCTGAGTGTAAAACGAAGTGATGGATACAAGTAATTATTCATTGTATAACAAGGGTCTTCTATAGCCTGTGTAAGAATTCCTGTGGCCAACCAACCGTACACATTATGTCATCTTAGTGTAGTTAGTAGATGGTACTGTATGTATAACCCTTGATGTAGATATATCACCTTAGCAAGTTCAGCCTTCCATTCTTCACGTTGCTTCTCCTGCTCTTCAGGGGAGAGTTGGTTGAAGCTGTCGTGAACACCACTGTCGGGTGTCACAGCATCGTAGGTCACTTCTTCCGCTGTGGAGACAAACAAATCGTTATAACATAATACTCACACAAACATTAACATATGTGAACAAAGTTAGATGACCTTAAAAATGAATTACTGTACGATAACATACATGAGAATGGGATCAGATACAGTATAAATGGAGACAGCATACAATAGGGTTGATAGGAGAGCTATGGCAGAGGTGTTGAGGATTTATGGTGTTGGGGGGTCTTTGCTGAAAGGCACTAAGGCAATTATTGCAGACAGAGTGGGAGTGCCCACTGGGACAAAGTGTGAGATAACTCTAGGGGGTGAGAGGATGGAGAAAGTGAAGGAGTTTAAGTACCTGGGTACTTAACACGGAAGGAGAAATTAGGGAGAGAGCAGTGAGGGATAGACAGGTCATAGGATCATTGGGGAGGATTATGAAGGGTAGAAGTGTGAGTATGGAAGTGAAAAGGGGACTACAAAATAGTATAATTCTGCCAACATTGACATATGCATCAGAGACATGGACATGGAGTAGGGCTCATCAGTCTAGAATAGGTACAGTGGAAGAGTATGTAAGGGAGAGAAATGTAAGGGGCAGAGTAGGGCTTGACCAAGTAAGGATGGAGTGTTGGAACAGGGAAAACTGGAGACACTTCTACCATGGCCACCCCCTTGGAGGGGGTTCCCAGAGGGAGCAAGGCATCAGAGCTATAGATAGATAGATAGATAGATAGACATAAATGGGGATATAATTTGTACACAGACATAGATAAAGAAATACACACACACATACACACACACACATTGACATACAGTACATACATACACACAAAGAAATGAATATGATAGGAAAATCCAGTTAAAGATACTGTAGATAGAGTGACAAGAGACAAACAACCAAAATAGACACAGATGCTAAAACAAATCACATATTCACAGGAGACAGTCAGCAACAACAAGAAAGAGTCTCTGAGTGCCCCAGGTTTCTTCAAGCTTATATGGCTGCAACACACCTGGCCAAATCTGCTTAACCTTGGTAACTTTGCTTTCCTTTTAGTCAAGTTTTTGCTTTTGCTTTTTTTTACCTTTGTTGAAGGGTATAATATTGATTACTTATGTCTTTACACAGACAGTAACACCTGCTCCCTGACCTCACCTAACAAGCGTTTGATCTTGGCTGGTAGTAGTGAGAGACTACGTATCCTGCCGTCCTTCATCTTGATGCTGCGTTGTAGTGCCTCCACTATTCGCCGGTACCTCTCTTCCAGGGACCGGGATGTGGAGGGGACAGAAGTGGCTTCTCCTATGGGTTGGAGATGAGGGTGGGGAGTGTCATCCACACCACCACTAACACCACTACCACCACCACTATGTACAGTCTGGAGGAACCTGAGGTAGTTTTGATGAGGGCTGATCTTGGGCCGATATTCTTTTCCATAGTTTTCATATGTGACCTTCACTCCACCACATGGTAGGATCTCTGCCTCTGCCACCTCTTCATCCATTATATCTACGAACACCTCATCATCATCCACCTCCTTCCCTTCCCCTTGTCTCCATAGTCTTTCTAGGCCAGGTAATATGTGACCAGCTGGTGAGGGAGCCATTCTACCTCGTCCATGAGACTGTCTGGAGTGTGTGTATAGACTGTGGTCCTCCCCAGCACTTCCCTGAAGTAGTCTGGGGTTCAGTGATGGAAGACTATAATCCTCTCCAACACTGCCTTCATCTGATACACTACTGACACTAGCACTGCGGGAGGTCGAGAGGTCCAGGTCCAGGGTGAGGTAATCGTCCCTCACCCGTACTCCAAGGGACTCCAATTGTCTCACCAGAGCTTCACAATTGTCCAGCCGACCACCGCCACTATTTCCCCAGACACTACTCGACCCGGTGCCCACAAACTCGTACCCGAGGGACGGGTCATTATAGTCCTCTGGTAGTTTCAGGTTTTCTAAGGTGAGGTCCTCCAGTGGGTCCTCCAGGTATTCATCCCCACATGTTAGACTGGAGGGGGCCGAGTCATCAGCCATTGTATCCAATCCTCGTGCCACCAACTGAGCCAGAACCCATGAACTAGATGCAGAGTCCAAGGTGATGGTAGTGGGTGTGGTGGTGGTGGTGGGTGTGTCATCAGATGTGGCTGTTGTGATGACTGTAGATGTAGTAAGTGTGTTATTGGTTGTTGCGTTTGAGGTGATCATGGTGGAGTTGGTGGTGGTGTTGCCAGGCTCAACCAACACATTATTATTTTGTATATCTTCGGGAGAGTGAGCAGCCATCCTCTTGCCTCTGTTCCACCCAATGAGTACGCAGAATAGAGTCCAGAGGAGACGGAGGAAGGAGCTGACGTAGGCGAGGTCTTGATCAGCCTCGCCCACAATCCACTCCAGTATCCCACTTGTCTGTCCTGTCACCGCCCCTCCAACCCTGGGATGTCCCTGGTGGTGGTGGTGGTGGTGTCGGTCAGGTGTAACAATGCTGTGAATCCCATCTTGTTGATCACTTACTAACTAATCCGGTTGCTGCATTATACACAACAAATCCTTTCCTACATCATACATAACACATCCTCTCAATCTTCTCTCTCTTATACTGGTCTCACTTTACACACAAGGAGTTTCTGTTGTGTGTATTTTCTTAACGCTTCCTCTGTCTGGGTTTCGGTATAACATTACTATAAAGTGTAACCTTGTATGACTTTTGAGAACATTGTCATTTTGTATTCCTTTATCAAACAATCCTTCCCTCTTACTTGCCTTTGTCATCACCATTTATTTGCTTAAAGGATCCTGTGATGTAGTTAGAAAATTGGATATATGTAAATGAGTCCTTCAAATATTGCCACGAAACACCACCGATGTGGAAGGAACTTGTTTCGTGGCACGGTCAGGAGGAATCAGAAGCCTCCGTTTATCATACACGTACATAGGGTCCTTAACAACATATCATATTCCTCCACTAAAGTCTTCCTTAATCCTGTTTTTCTGAGCTTAGTATATTCTGTTAATAAATATCCTTTCTCCATTTCTTTACCACTTGTGTACAGTCACGAGCACTAATAAGTATTTAGGCGTGCATCAAATACCTTAGAGACAGTAAATTAATGCACAATAACATCTCCATTGGAATGACTTTGTTGGTGAATTGGTGGAGTGTTCAAAGTTTCAACCAAAGCTGTATACTGTACTTATTAGTGCTTGTGAGTGTATAGTATAGTACTTGCCTTCTCAAAACTAATGAAAGTTCAACACATCATCATTATTACATCATCCCACAAACCTTCCTAACCTACATCATCACATCAACATCCCACAAGCCTACATCATCACCATCATCACATCAACCTCCCTAACCTACATCATCACCATCAACCTCCCTAACCTACATCATCACATCAACATCCCACAAGCCTACATCATCACCATCATCACATCAACCTCCCTAACCTACATCATCACCATCAACCTCCCTAACCTACATCATCACATCAACATCCCACAAGCCTACATCATCACCATCAACCTCCCTAACCTACATCATCACATCAACATCCCACAAGCCTACATCATCACCATCAACCTCCCTAACCTACATCATCACATCAACATCCCACAAGCCTACATCATCACCATCAACCTCCCTAACCTACATCATCACATCAACATCCCACAAGCCTACATCATCACCATCAACCTCCCTAACCTACATCATCACCATCATCACATCAACCTCCCTAGCCTACATCATCACCATCATCACATCAACCTACATCATCACCATCATCACATCAATCTCCCAAACCTACATCATCACCATCATCACATCAACCTCCCTAGCCTACATCATCACCATCATCACATCAACCTACATCATCACCATCATCACATCAATCTCCCTAGCCTACATCAGCATCACCATCATCACCACAACATCCCACAAACCTTCATCATTATCCTCTCCTTCCCCACCCCACCACTCCTCCTGTAATATCTCCCCTCCCCCCTTCCCCCTCCCCACACCACCACTCCCTCGCTATCCCACCACTCCCTCTCTATCCATATATATATATATATATATATATATATATATATATATATATATATATATATATATATATATATATATATATAATCTAAACTCTATAGCAACTTTTTTTTATCACCAACTAAGAGACCCTGTGATGCAATCAGAAAATTGGAGGTAAACGAGTCCTTCATATATTGCCACAAAACACACACACAGACAGACACACACACACATGGAAGGAGTTTGTTTCCTGGCCTAGTGAGGAGGAATCAGAAGCCTTCAGTTTTCATACACGATCACCACAGGGTCGTTGATATCACCACAACGAGCCTAAAGCAACTCACCAGCCTGTTAATATCACCACACACCATATTCAAGAACCTTTGTGGTGCATACGTACGATGGTGTGGTAACGGTATACGATGGATCCATAGACAAACAGTAACAGGGCCGTCGTACCGTTACCACACCATCGTATACACCACGGATGTTCTTGATTACGGCTCTAACACACACACACACTTTATATTATAAAGTCTGAGCGAATCAATAAATTCTATTCTATTATATTCACACACAAACACACACACACACACACTTTGTTAGGCTGCTGGAATAATATCTTTTTTGTTTATCTTCAACACGACACCAGAGTTCTAAGTCATTTTTACCAGATATTCACCAAAACATTGCATTAACGTTACTAACAATACATTTTTCCCCCACATTATGAGACATTTTCACAAAGTCACATCATGAGTCATTGTTATAGGTTTCCAGATATGCACCAACACATTGTATTATCCACAACATCACTAATATAATACATTTTAATATATAACATTTTAATATAATACATTTTAATATAATACATTTTAATATATTACATTTTAATATAATACATTTTAATATAATACATTTTAATATATTACATTATAATATATTACATTTTAATATATTACATTATATATATTACATTTTAATATAATACATTTTAATATATTACATTATAATAACTTTTTTTCCTCACACTACGTATATGACACATTTTCACAACGGCACATTATGAGTCATTGTTATAAGTTTCCAGACAGTCTATGCACGCACGAACACATTCACGAACACATTGCATCATCAACAACATTTGCAACAAGACTTTTTCTCCCCACACTATGACATATATATATATTCACAACGGCACATTATTTATTTTTTAACACGAGCGACGATGGAACGATATACACGCACACATGAACACACACAAAATAACATCTCCATTGAAATGACTTGGTTGGTAAATTGGTGGAGTTTCAAAGTTACAAATTGGTTCAAAGTTTCATACAACCCAAGAATTAAAGAAACTGTATATTTATTAGTGCTCGTAAATTGGTGGAAAAGTGTTCAAAGTTTCATTCAACACAAGAAAGATGTATTTTTATTTTTATTAGTGGTGGTGACTGTATATTTATTAGTACTCTTGACTGTACAATACTAACCAGCCAGCCAACCACCACCTATCACCAGCCAACCTTCCTACCTCACCGCTGTCTTGTTAGTTTCACCTGTGCTGCCTGGACGTGAGGGAAATGTTATCGTACGGCATAATATTAGGTTGTTTGTTACCCCTTACAAACTCTCTCGTTTTTACCTCTCCTTCTCTCTCTCTCTCTCTGTCTGTCTGGTTTATCTTTCTTCCTTTGTGTCTGTCTGTCTGTCTGTCCGTCTATCTGTCTGGCTTCCTTTGTCTGTTTGTCTGTCTGTCTATCTATCTGGCTTCGTTTATGTCTGTCTGTGGTTTTTGTGTGCAATATATTTACTCTCTCTCTCTCTCTCTCTCTCTCTCTCTCTCCCTCTCTCTCTCTCTCTCTCTCTCTCTCTCTCTCCTCTAATTACCTTCATTAATTCAATATGAATTCATAATCCGTGTATTTTAGCGATGCCAAGTAGGTTTTTACAACTGCTGTTAGAAGTGTGTACGAGGAAGTGAAGAGGAAGGAAGGAAAGAGGAAGTGAAGAGGAAGGAAGGAAAGAGGAAGTGAAGTGAAGTGAAGAGGAAGGAAGGAAAGAGGTAGTGAAGAGGGGGGAAGAGATGAAGAAGAGGAAGGAAGGGAGGAGGAAGAGGAGAGAAGAGAGGAAAGAGGAAGTGAAGAGGAAGGAATGAAAGAGGAAGTGAAGAGGGGGGAAGAGATGAAGAAGAGGAAGGAAGGGAGGAGGAAGAGGAGAGAAGAGAGGAAAGAGGAAGTGAAGAGGAAGGAATGAAAGAGGAAGTGAAGAGGGGGGAAGGGAGGAGGAAGAGGAGAGAAGAGAGGAAAGAGGAAGAAGAGGGAGGAAAGGAAAGAGGAAGTGGAGTGAAGATGAAGGGGAGAGAAGAAAGGAAAGAGGTAGTGAAGAGGAAAGGAAGGATATAGAAGGAAGGAAGCAAGGGGAGAGATGGAAAAAGGAAAGGAAAGGAAAGGAAAATGATGAGAAAAAAGGAAGATAATAATTGATGGACAAGGAAGTAGAAAATGTGTATGAGGAAGAGAAATAAATAAATAAAAGAGATGGAGAAGATCAAATAAGTGAAGGCGGAAATGTAAGAGAGGAGAGGAGAGATGGAGGGAAGAATGGAGGAGAGATGGAGGGAAGAATGGAGGAGAGATGGAGAGAAGCTGTATGTATGTATATTATAGTTTATGGAGGAAGTAACGGTGGTGGTGGTGGTCGTAGGGAGTGAGAGGAAATGGGAGGGGTTGGGGGTGAGGGAGGGAAGGGAGAGGAGAGTGAGGGAGGGAAGGGAGGGAGGGAAGGAAGGGTAGGGAGAGAAGAGGGAGGGAGGGAGGGAAGGAAGGGTAGGGAGAGAAGAGGGAGGGAGGGAGGGAAGGAAGGGTAGGGAGAGAAGAGGAAGGGAGGGAAGGAAGGGTAGGGGAAGAAGAGTGAGGGAGGAAGGAAGGGAGAGAAGAGTGAGGGAGAGAAGAGGGAGGGAGAGGAGAGGAGAGGGAGGAAGAGAGCATGCAACCGTGACCAACTCCCCCCCCCCCCAAACACACACACAGATACCAGACAGTTGCCCGTTACCTCCAGTTACCGTTACCAAATTCACTGGACACACACACACACATGTAGACCTCTCATATCACCTTCTTCTGGCGTTATATGACTTCGCTTGTTGCGGTGTGTGTGTGTGTGTGTGTGTGTGTGTGTGTGTGTGTGTGTGTGTGTGTGTGCGTGTGCGTGTGCGTGTGTGTGTGTAGTAATATTCTTCATTCCCTCCTCCTCCTCATCTCTTCTTTCCTCCCTTCCTCCCTCCTATATAACACTATCTTCACCCCCCCCCCTTCCACCACCACCTCCTCTTTGTGTAAACCTATTCCATTCCCAATAAGCAAAGACAAACAAACAAACAAACAAACAGACAAACACTGTACAGACGGAGGCAAAAGTCAAGTCCAGTCACCTCACCTATATATATATAATTATAGTTTTTTCTGAATAACTCACATGAAGGATAATCAACGAAACAACACATACACACATACACACATACATACACACATACACACACACACATACATACATACACACGTCAACTCTCTCCCACCTCCCCCCTATATTCCCTATCTTATTCTCTTTTCCCCATCCACGTCAACTCCTTTTCCCTTCCTCCCCATCAGGTAAGGACGGACTGGGGAGGAGAAAGAAGCAACACACACACACATAGAAAATGGAACATAGAATGGGACAGAGGGAAGGTGGAATGGAAGGTGTCCTATTACCTATACTGCTCCATCACGTGAGGAAGGGGAGGGAAGGAAGAAAGATAAGATGGCAGGAAAGGAGGCAAGAAAAGATGTGAAAGTGGAAAGGAAAGAAGAAAAGATGTGAGTGGAAAGGAAAATGAATAAATGGATTGCTGGATGTAAAGTAAAATGAATAAATGGATTGCTGGATGTAAAGTGAATAAATGGATTGCTTGCTGGCTGAGTTGCTGTGAATTGACTTACATGTGCTGGTGAGACTGGCCAGAGATCCCAGCAAGGATGAGGACTTACCTGTAAACAAACAAACATATACATACATTAACACATTATACGGCGATTAAGTATATAATTATGCATACATGGGAAGGGCTATGTCATGTATATATATTTGTGTGGATATATGCATACATAGAAAGGGGTATGTATGTATATATGCATACATGGGAAGGGGTATGTATGTATGTATTATATGCATACATGGGAAGGGGTATGTATGTATATATATATATTTGTGTGGATATATGCATACATAGAAAGGGGTATGTATATATATATGCATACATGGGAAGGAGTATATATGTATGTATGTATATTTGTATGGGATATAACAGTACAGTCACGAGCACTAATAAGTATACAGGCAGGTGTGCTTGGAATACACACACACACACACACACACACACACACACACACACACACACACACACACACACACACACACACACAATAAAACATCACCATTGAAATTCCTTCGTTGGTGAATTGGACTGTCCTAAGCTTCAACCCATTAGTGTTCATGACTGTACAATACTTCTGGTTAGACTCACTAATAATAAGAGTAAATAATGCATAACACTACTTTAAAAAATATACATGCATAAATTGGACTCATTTTTATAAGAGCGTGACACAGACATACTATAATTTATAAAGTAATAATATAGAGTAATGCCATTCATATCTATAAATAACACATTCTACAATATATAATAAACACAACCTATAATATATAAAAAAATACATGCAAACACATTTCTAATTAAGTACTACTGTATATATAGAGTAATACAATTCAAATCTATAAATAACAATAATCTATAACAAACACACAATCTATAATGTATAAACACATGCAACTCACTTCATCTATAAATAACACAATATATAATCATCTATAAACATATAAAACTCACCTATAAATAAGAGTAATGTCATTTATACAGATAAATTCCTACATACACAAAATATATCACATGCATGTTTATAATAATTCAATCACGAACTTCCATACAAAAAATTACAACAAATATTTATTCAAAGTATAATATATTTACAAAAAAAAATATATATATAGATAAAGGAAAGGTTGTAAATAAAATGTGTATACTAAAGAAAATGGGACTGAAAGAAAACCATATAGAGGAAGGTATGACTGAAGCAAATAATAATAATAACTACAATAATAAATCTTTGTCAGGGAGAGGTAGGAGGGTGAAGTTAGAGTGGTCTTGAGAGAGAGAGAGAGAGAGAGAGAGAGAGAGAATCTGTCACTGATGGAAGAAGTCACGGTTCACGCTGTTCCCCCCACGTAACCCAACCACATTTTATTCCACATCAGTTGTCATTCCCTTCCCTTCACTCAACACCCTTCCCTTGTTACCCTACCCTTCACTCATCACCCTTCCTTTCCCTTGTCACTCTACCCTTCATTCATCACCCTATCCTTAACTCATCACCCTTCGTTCCCCTTATATCCCTTCTCTTCACTCATCACCCTATCCTTCATCCAACACCATTCCCTTCCCCTGTCATCCATCCCTTCACTCATCTCCCTATACATACGTCATAACACATACACTTACAAACACCTTTCGACACACCTCGGCAGAGCTAAAGGACACACACACACACACACACAAACACAGCTGAGTATACGGTATGTTATGTAAGAGAAGACCTACAAACACTAGTGACTAACACAAGAAGAAGAGGAGGAGGAAGGAAACGAGAGGAAATGGATAAATTAGTCAGATAAACATAAAAATGAACATACACATTTATTCACTAAATGAAATTAGACTCACACAAAACAACACAAATACAAATACACGAACATAACACAACACAAATACACGAACATAGCAACAAAAATACACAACCATAACATAACAACAACACAACACAAATACACAACCATAACATAACACAACACAAATACACAACCATAACATAACACAACACAAATACACAACCATAACATAACACAACACAAATACACAACCATAAACAACACAAATACACAACCATAACAAACAACACAAATACACGATCATAACACAACACAAAACAACACAAATACACAAACATACAACATATACCATAAGTACATAAAATAGGGCCATATACAAGAACCCTTGTGGTGTATACGATGGCATGGTAGCGGTACGATGGCACTATTGATTGTCTATGGAGTCTAAAATCGTATCGGTACCACGCCATCGTATATACTAACACCATGATATGTTCTTGAATACAGCCTGTACACTTACCCTAACGCCTGAAAGGAAGGATTATAATTATCTTAATTCATTTTTACATTTTCTACAGACACTAAGCATATGTAAATACAGACACAATAGATATCATTTAATACATTCAGTACTGTACGAATATGTGTAACTATAGTGACAAAATAATGACATGCAAGGTTTACAATTACAATAAATAATAAATACGATTGATAAAAACCTAAAAACAAAAGCTAAATCTCACACAAAAATAGAAAAATAACAATGTGCTGATCCAAATAGTTTGTAATAAAAAGTTCAAAATAATATGCAGGGGGATCACCAATTCTTGTATTGTTATTATTTAAGGAACACTGTGATGTAGTCAGAAAATTGGAGGTAAACTAGTCCTTCAAATATTGCCACGAAACACACACACACACACACACCTATTGGGAAGGAATGTGTTTTGTGGCATAGTCAGGAGGAATCGGAAGCCTCCAATAATTATTCTCGTACACAATCACAGGGACCTTACAAAAAAAATATAGGATAATCTATGACTAAAACAAAAATATCCGTCAACTGTGTATAATAATAATAATAATATCACGACCATGCTAACCAATACAAACAAAAGATAAACTCAATGACGCGACAACCTGTAAAAAAGATTTAAAAAAAAAAAATCAATAGGCTGAAATGTCCAAGAACGAAACGAAACCAAACCAAACCAAAACAATTATTTCTGTAGAAGCGATAATTATAATATACGGTACGTGCATCAACTGATTACCAAGACATTATAATAACTGTACTGTATAATATATATAGGGTTACCAGTCTAGCTATTTCATCATGTGAGTGAGTGTCCAAGAAGGAAGGAAACTGAACCGAAACCAAAACAAGACGATCATTCTATAGAAGCGATTATTTTGTACTACTATACCACCATGCGTCAGCTGATTACCAGGACATTATTATTATTTTAGGATATGTCAGTTTATATCTGGGGTTGATAGTGTAAATATTCCAATGTTTATTTATTTTTTTATTTATTTTTAGGGGATTTTGAAGTGTATAATGATAGTTTGTAGGGGCACAGAAGTGTATAATGATAACTTAAAGGGAAACAGAAGTGAATATTGATAGTTTATAGGGGGACAGAAATAAATGATGATGGTCCTTGTGTTAAAGAAATAACTACATTGTACTTTGTGTCAATGGGTCCAGTGATGTAGTCAGGAAGCTGGAGACTTCTGATTCCTCCTCCATGCCATGAAACACACTCCTTTCATATAGGTG
This sequence comes from Petrolisthes manimaculis, assembly GCA_034508575.1. Classification (NCBI taxonomy): domain Eukaryota; kingdom Metazoa; phylum Arthropoda; class Malacostraca; order Decapoda; family Porcellanidae; genus Petrolisthes; species Petrolisthes manimaculis. The sequence goes on along the minus strand of JAWZYT010005804.1, from coordinate 34,543 downwards.
TGTGTGTTTGTTTCTTGACAATAATGGAAGGACTCATATATTTCCAATCTTTTTACTAAGATCTTGTAAGTAGGGTGAAATCATACTTATATTATCATAAAATTTAATAAACTTTGTTCTTCTGTACTTTTGAGTTCCCCAGCAACAATCTTACTGTATCTCTGGTAGAGGTAAATAAATTAAAAGTAATTGCGAGCAAATTTTAGGGTGGAATGCTAGGGTACATCAAGTGTGTGAGGGCAGCCTGAGTCACTGGGTGGGTTGGTCAGCTGTGAGTGAGGAGTGCCGATGTAAACAGTGCGAGGGTGCCAGGCGTACGATGCAGTCTGCCACGTCAAGAGGGGAGGAGCCTAACACAGACAGCCATTACTCGGTAAATTCTCAGTGTTCAAGTCACGCTTTCCATCAAATCTGTGGACTCGACGCACTGTTACCTTACTTGACAATATGTTAACACAAATATGATGCACAATACACACGCAGGAAGGTTGATCAATAGTAATATTACCTTACATGTACAACACCTAATGACTGTTAGTTGTTTTCCAAGTTCTTTATTTACCGTTAGTACAACAAGCCCCCAACACTCTAGGGAACGTTGCAGCTAAAGGTCATAAAGATTGTTAACTTAGGGACCCTCTGATATAATAGGAACATTGGAGGTTTCCGATTCCTCTGACCATGACAAGAAACAAGCTCCTTGTATCAGTTGTATGTAGGTGGTGTTTCGTGGCAATAGTTGAAACTCTTATTTAACTCCAATTTTCTGACTAAATCACAGGGTACCATGATTAAGGGGATAGTATATTTTTGGTACATTAGAACGTCTGGATTCCTCGAAAGTATGCCAGGAAACAGGACCAGATTTAAATATATATATATAGGCCTACCTATATAATAATGTCCTGTTGCTTGGAATAGTTAGTAGGAAACAATTGTTCTATATTTAACAACACTATACATCCCCTTCTGTGATTTGTGATAAGGTCGACACGTTGTTGGTTTAATGTGTGGCTTTTCATTTCACCTACAAACTTTTATCCCTGTATGTAAACATGACGTCAGTGTTACCAAGGCAACCCGGTTCCTGGATATTTATAACGAACAAAGCATTAGTCAGGTACAAATCTAAAAATGTTTGCACTGTATTGTTTATTCTTATTCAGGAGCACAATTTATTTTCATCATATCTTTCTTTACATTACGAAGCAGAGAACTGAGTTGTGGTTGATTTCTTCCAAATTCTGAGGATTATGGATTATACAAAGCTAATTAGCACAGTTAACAGAATTCCACTAAATGACAACAATTTCAGATAGATTATTAAGTGACCCTGTGATATAGTCAGAAAAATTGGAGGTAAACGAGTCCTTCAATCACTTCCACGAAACATACACACCTATATAGATGGAAGGAGCTTGTTTCATGACATGGTCAGAGGGAATCAGAAGCCTCCAATATTCATTCACGATTGCCGGGTCCTTGAGGTGGTAATTCTTTTTTGGTTCATTGGAGTGCCTTGATTCCTCCAAAGTATGCCAGGAAACAGGATCAAATGAACAAAAATAGTGGTGTTCTGTTGCTTGAAAGAGTTTGAAGGAATCATTATCACCAAAAATATCCAAACAATACCCTCCCCTTAAGGCTGACTGTCTGTGGTCTGCATACCCCACACCGACACACCGACTAACCACTGTCTGTTTATGATAGTTAATACGGTACTTACGCAGCGAGTTGGCCACCATCATGTCGATAGTAAGCTGAGTAGTTAAAAGTAGAAGTAGTAGCTGTAGAAGTAGTAGTAGTAGCTGTAGAAGTAGTAGTAGTAGCTGTAGAAGTAGTAGTAGTAGTAGTAGCTGTAGTAGTAGTAGCTGTAGTATTAGTAGCTGTAGTAGTAGCCTTTTAGATCACTTCAACAACCCTCACCACCACCAACAACAATAACAATAACTCCTCCACCACCTCCACCACAACAAACAACAAAACTGTCCCTCGTTTGTTTGTTTGTTTGTTGGTCACGCCACAATGGATTATATCACTCTT
>JAWZYT010005804.1:0-30000 GCA_034508575.1 Petrolisthes manimaculis | reverse complement strand
ATCTACATTCATATCAACATTCATATTTACATTTTCTTCTTACGTTACACCTCCATCTACATTCATATCAACATTCATATTTACATTTTCTTCTTACGTTACACCTCCATCTACATTCATATCAACATTCATATTTACATTTTCTTCTTACGTTACACCTTCATCTACATTCATATCAACATTCATATTTACATTTTCTTCTTACGTTACACCTCCATCTACATTCATATCAACATTCATATTTACATTTTCTTCTTACGTTACACCTTCATCTACATTCATATCAACATTCATATTTACATTTTCTTCTTACGTTACACCTTCATCTACATTCATATCAACATTCATATTTACATTTTCTTCTTACGTTACATCTTCATCTACATTCATATCAACATTCATATTTACATTTTCTTCTTACGTTACACCTTCATCTACATTCATATTTACATTCATTTTCTTCTCTGCAGGGAGGGAAAATTAAATGCTTTCACTGTAATTCATAATACAACTACACGAGGTTAGGTTATGTTTTCAATAGTAAGTGTAAATAACATGACGGAACACCTGTCTATTCAATACTACAAGCAAGTCTCTACATGTGATGACTAAGGGTTGTTCTGCGTAGGAGGGTGTGGTCACTGTGTGTGTGTGTGTGTGTGTGTGTAGTGACCAAGTTTACCATCACCTGACCTCTGTATTACATTGTCAATCACAACCAACAACAATGTAAAGTCACGAACAATATAAGTAGGCCTATAAACAATGTACAGTCACGAACAATATAAGTACGGTAGGCCTATAAACAATGTACAGTCACAAACAATATAAGTAGGCCTATACAGCTTTGAACAGTCACTCAGTCCGATTCACTAACCAACGAAGTAATTCCCATGGAGATTTTGTTGTGTATTTATTTATTTACTGTCTCTAGGTATGAAGCACACGTGAATACTTAATAGTGCTCGAGACTATACACAACACTGTACTAATTTACACACTCTAGCACAAATACACTCACTACTACAACACCAAGATCTAGAATAGTCTAGATCTTGTAAAGCACTAGCAAACAACAACAACACCCCACCGTACACTACAGCAGGAACTACAGACAAGGAAGGGGTCGACACTGCGGACTTGGCTATATGAGACAGACTGTGTGGCGCCTTCTCCTGCTGTCAGACACGGCTATGCCATTACCATACTACCGATTACTACGTACACGACCCTATGTCATGCCCCACCCTTCCTACTAGGCCTCTGTCCCTTTAACACACATACACACACACAGTATAACTACCAACGTCAAGGAAATGTCTGTACCATAAATAGTCATAAAGTATACCAGGAAGGGCATATGAAATGACAATAAAAAAATACATTGCTCGCTTCGTTTAGGCCAATTTGTGTTACGCATACAAGAAAAACCTTACATGACAAATACCATGCTATGAAACAAGGAATGCTAATCACATAATACGAGTTACATTTGGTATGGCAACAGCTGTACACACACACACACACCTGCGCCAGTCCAAACCATATCCCAAGTGTCGCATGTCCTACTATGAATAACACTGCGCAATAACACTCTCTTTGTTTCAATTTGTGATCAGTGTATTAGGTCTCTATGCTATATATATGATGTCTGTCTCTCATTCCATCTATCCCTTATGCTATTATGATGTCTGTCTCTCATTCCATCTATCCCTGTCTGTCTCATGGGTCTTCGCTGTATATAAGCTTCCCGTCTTTATCCATCGGTGCATATCTCTCCATTCGTTAAGGGACCCTGTGATGTAGTAAGAAAATTAGAGATAAAAGAGTCCTTCACATACATATTGACACGAAACACACACACCTATATAATATGGAAGGAGCTTGTTTCGTGGCACGGTCAGGAGGAATAGGGGACAGGCTTTCTGCCCACATGAAGCCTGTCCTCTTACTCCCGCACCCCTTAAATGCGCTCGCCTGTCTCTTTCTGTATCTCAAACACAACATTAGCGACACACCCAATTATTATAACCAATTCCATGTAACAAACACTCTGGTAACACAATGTGTATTCAAACAACACAAACACACAGTTGTCATCACCAATTCCATGTAACAAAATACACGGGAAACAATTAAATGGGTCACTCAAACAAAACACACACACCCACACACACACACACAATCAATATCTCTCAATGTGGCCAGTCACGCACAAAGCACATCCCATGAAAGGTCACACCATTGGTCCAGTTCAGTCAGACATGATGGTAAATAAATATTATACCTATACTAATGGGTGTTGGTAAATAATCCCCTTCCCCCCACACCCCCTTGTACAACATAAACGGCAGCAGCTGGTAGAGACATACGTACAGTATTTTGTTGGCTACCAAACACACGTAATACATCTCAGCCTCCAGTACAAAACACAAGACAACAGACTCCACAATATGGATACTGAAACACACACACACACACTGCAACAATAATCTACAGTACTACACTAGCTTTGAAGCCTAAATTATATTATTATAATTATATAGGCTGTCACTATGACACTACAATATGGGGATATTATCATTTTTGTGAATTCCTCCAAACTATGCCAGGAAACAGAAATCCCTAATGTTACTTTAATGATTGATTGATTGATATTAGGTGCCGTAACAGTGAGGTCATAATTATAAAGCTAGAAAAAGGTGATAGAAAGGTGTGACAGCAAGCAGGAAGGAAATACAGTAGACAGTAAATAGGAACAGTTGGATACTACCATATCTGTTACTTTAATGAGGGATCTGTTTCATGGCAGAGTTTGGAGGAATCACAGACCTTCCATTTCACCAACAAGAGAATTTAGGCAAGGGCCCTGTGATTGTGTATGAGAATTGGAGGCTTCTGATTCCTCCTGACTATGCTACAAAACAAGCTCCTTCCATATAAGTGTGTGTGTGTCGTGGTAATATTTGAAGGACTCGTTTACCTACAATTTTTGGATGACATAACTGGGTCCCTTAAAAAATATATAAAGTGCATCATGGCAAATTTGAAGTAAAGTCCGGTACAGTACAGGTACTGTATAAAAACACACAGTACCGTACAGTATTGCATATCAGGTACCGGTATCCTATAAAGTAAACCTGCGTATACAGTACAGTACTGTATATGGAACTGTGTATGTTTTTGTATCTAAGCTATACCATACTGATATGATTTATTAAAGGTTTTAACAATGTACGTGTATATAGGTTTCATAAAGCTTGTTTCTGAGGCCCAGGTCATCATTAAGGACCTGAATAATGACCCTATAATTATTATGACCCTGAATGTCCCTAATAATGACCCTGAATAATATCCCTAAATAATTACTCTGAATTATAACCCTATATAATGTCTTTGTATATCCCTAAAGCATAACGCTGAATAATATCCCTAAATAATTACTCTAATCCCTAAATATCTCTGAATATCCCTAAATTATAACCCTGAATATCCTTAAACAATGACCCTGTATATTACTGGTTACATGTACTTGTTGTTAGACATTCTATGCCCCTCTCCACCAGCAGATGGTGCTCCACAGGGCCTCTCTCAATATTATTAAACACTATAATCACTTGTAATACTCATATCATCCGTGTCGTAACACTCAGCCAACAGATGTGTTTTCAGTCTTTTCTTAAAAATCATGCAATATTCACTACTCTGGATATGTAATGACAATGCATTAAAGAGCCTTATTGGTGCACACCTTTCTAACACTCTGAAACCCATTGTTACATTACTCCTCGGTTCATTTAACCTGTATTGTTCATCACTAGGCCTGAGTTCAATAGAAGTATTTACTTCAAAACCTCTACAAAAATTCGTAAAGTACCGGTACTCCAGTTTTCCAAATTTTAATGATTGGAATGTTAGAAGTCATATCTGCGGCACCTCTTAACTTGAACTTAAACATCTTGTACACAATGCTCGCCTTTATCAGTAACCAATGTACTGTATATAATTCAATGAGTGCTGGAGTTTTATATCCTCTCACCAGATGGAACACCTTTAATTAATCTTGCTGCTCTGTTTATTATATTTTGCAAGTTTCTTAACCGATAGTCCCTAAATTATGACCCTGAATATTCCTAACTAATTACCCTGAAAGTCCCTAAATAATTACCTTGAAAATCCCTAAATAATTACTCTGTAAATCCCTGAATAATTACCATGAAAATCCCTGAATAATTACCATGAAAATCCCTGAATAATTACCCTGAAAATATCTAAATAATTACCCTGACAATCCCTAAATAATTACCCTGAAAATCCCTAAACAATTACCCTGACAATCCCTAAATAATTACCCTGAAAATCCCTGAATATTGTCCCTAAATGACCCTGAGAAATTAACTTAGGGATTGTTGGTCATTCACCTGTCAACCCACACACATACATACATACATACATACATATACACACATACATATACACACATACATACATACATATACATACATACATATACACACATACATATACACACATACATATACACACATACATATACACACATTCACACATACATATACACACATACATATACACACATACATACATACATATACACACATACATATACACACATACATATACACACATACACACATACATATACACACATACATACATACATACATACATATACATACATACATACATATACACACATACATACATATACACACATACATACATACATATACACACATACATACATACATACATACATATACACACATACATACATACATATACACACATACATACATACATATACACACATACATACATACACGGGCAAGCTTCTTTAATACATACACACATACATACACGTATACACACACGGACATACGGTACATACAAACATACATACATACACGGGCATACTTTTTTAATACATACACGTATACACACACACAAACATGGACATATGGTACACACACATACATATACACACACGGGCAAACTTCTCTAATACACACACACACACACACACATACATATGGTTTAGTAATGTATGTATGTATGTGAGGATGGAAAAAAACAAAACATACACAAACATACACACACTAACTTCAACACACACACACACACACACACGAGTACACACACACACTAACTTTAACACATACACCGGTAAATACACACACACACACAAACATACATACATACACCGGGACATATTTGGGTACACATACATACACACACATATACATAGTTCAGTGGAAAGAGAAAAAAACAAACATACACACACACACATACACACATACCGGGAAACATACATACATACAAACATACAAACATACATACACACACATACACACATACACACACACTATCTTACCTGGTTGGGTGCTCATGGTTGACTATTCTGTATGTATGTCTGTATGTATTAAAGGAAGGATGGTAATACACACATACACACACCAACACACACCAACTCACTGACTCACAGAACAAGTATTGCCAGATGCTCAACACCTCTTATACAGTGTTGCCAGATCATCATGTCCCTACAGTGCTGCCACCTGCTTCTAAACACCTTCTATTTTATTTTTATTATTATTACGAATTAAACTTATTATTAGAGAATATAGAACACTTATATTAGTATTAGTATTATTTTTATTATTATTATTATTATTATTATCATTATTCAACAAATCTAATGAAAATGACGTAACAAAAAATTTGACATTTTCAACATCAACAGTGACAGACCTAAATAATTAAGACATCCTAACAAAATTTTGGAAAATACGCACTAATAAAATATAAGTAAAATACCAGCCACAGCAAAACCATAATAGTGCATAAAAGTTTTGTAATAAGATAAAGGAACACGATATAATATCAATGAAAAGGGTCATATTCCCAAATATAATTACTGGCTTACTGCTCATCTGCTGCTGCTGGTTAATCACTGGCTACACAAAACACAAAAGGCTAATTTTCTCCTTCCATATTTCCATGTTTACACAGAACTGTTCCCAGGTACTTAATCAAGGAGGTAATTCGCTTTTGTTACATTGGAGTGCCTTGATTCCTCCAAAGTATGCCCGGAAACAGAACCAGATGAGCAAAAATAATGGTGTTTTGTTAGCTTCGATGATTTCAGTTGCTCCAAATTTACCAACACTGAATTTCCTCCTTAAACTCCTTCACTTCCTCCATCCTCTCACCCCTCATCAGAGTTACCTCACACTTCGTTCCAGTTGGTACTCCTACTCTGTAAGGTGTAGCAAAGTCAATCACTTCAGTGTCTGCTCTCTCAAATACCATCACTTTACTTTTACCCAAATTCACCTTTAGTTTCCTTCGTTTCCATACAGACTGAAATTCATCCACCACTCTCTAACTCCCTTTCACTCTCAGCCATTAACAGTGTCATCCCAAACAAACTTGCCACCAAGGACCAATTCACTTCATTCAGCCTCAACTTCACCACCAGACCATTCACTTTGGCCTTCATCTCTCTCATACAACCATCCATATAATTTATATATTGAACAACCATGGTGACATAACACATCCCTGTCTCAGCCCTACACTAGTAGTAATTAAGACTCACTTAGATCACTCTCTACTCACACATGCTTTTGCATCAGCATAAAAAGCTTCAATGCCTTTCAGCAAAGATCCCCCAACACCATATTATATTCTTAACACCTGACATAGCTTTCCTATCAACCCTATCGTATGCCTTCTCCAAGTCCATGAAGGCAGCATACAACTTCCTACCCTTCCCAATATATTTCTCCACTATTAATTTTATATGCAAATATTTGGTCCACACATCATCTACCCTTTCTAAACCCCTCCCTGCTCCTCACTAACTTTTTCTGTTACTTCCTTCAGTCTCTCAATAAGAACCTTCCCCCATCGGTACACTAAGAAGGCTTATTCCCCTATAGCTACCACACTCCTTATACAAAGGTACTCCTCCAATCCTCTGGTACCTCTCCCTGCCTCCAAGCCAATGTGCATATAAGCAACATCCACTCCACCACTACCTACCCCCCCCACACTTTAACATTTCATCAGTTATCCCATCCACCCCTGGTACCTTTCCCCATCTTCAACTTTCATAACCTCTTCCCTTCCTAACTCTCCCTGTACATCCTGTCATCTACCACCTGCCTCCACCCTCATGCATATCACCACTGCCTCCCGTCCCGTGCCCCCATTCATCAGACCATCAAAATGCTTTTAATTGTGTCCACAGATTTCCAATTTCCAAATTCTATTCTTTCCCATAACAGTGTCATGATCAGAAAATAAAACACTATATATAAATTTTTTAAATTACATACTGAAAGCACACAATTATCTTAAGTAGGAATATCCAGCGTATGTAATAACCTTTAATTACTTAAAATAAAGCAGTATACAACATTGCTAAACCAGTACAGGACGAGTATAAAAAAAAATTCTGTTGTAACAAACAAAGTCATTCAAGCAAGGAATAACACAACTGAAAGCAGAACACAAATGAAAGCAATCCCTGTATACAGAAGCAAGCAAGTCTTATGAAATCCAAAGTCTTCTCCCATCAATGACTGGCTTTATATTTACAGTACTATTCTCAAGACGAAAAGCCTGATCAGTTTCTTTGTATGTGGTCGGTTATGTTGGACTCTTTTCTCTCCCTCTCTCTCCCTCTGTCAGCTTAAGGGACCCTGTGATGTAGTCAGAAAATTGGATATACAAGTCCTTCAAATATTGCCACAAAACACAAACACCTATATTGAAGGAGCATGTTTTGTGGTATGATTAGGTGGAATCAGAAGCCTCCAATTTTCATACATGATAAAACACAGGGTACTTAAACTTATTATCTCATTTTGCCTCACCAAGGGGCATATATAAAGACCTGAGGCTGCGTATCATATTTTGACAATTTTGAAGTGTTTTGCATCATATATCAAGCAATACAATTCACAATAACAGGCTTATTAGTCATCCTATACATTCCTGGATTCACCAAAAAAAATGTATTACCAATAATTTAATGCACAAGTCTCTTAAAACCAACCATTATTACCAGTGACCAAGTGTATATGTAGCAGGCAACCTTTATGTATATGATTGAACATATTCCAGGTTAGATAAAGAATAAAAAGAAATATGTAACACACACAAACAGCATGGCAATAAAGAGATTAATTATTCTTATGGGAAGAAAATCTTGAGAGTTAATTGGAGAGAATCTTTTGGAGTATTCAGTAGCCTTCCAATTAACTCTCAAGATTTTCTTCCCATAAAAATAATTAATCTCTTTATTGCCATGCTGTTTGTGTGTGTTACATATTTCTTTTTATTCTATATCTAACCTGGAATATGTTCAATCATATACATAAAGGTTGCCTGCTATACATGTCCATAATGGTATAACATATGAATAAATCAAAGATGTCTATTGCAAGCTGATCAGTTTCTACTACCATCACTGTGATGGTACTTGGTAAATTTGACCCATCTCCAATGTAGTTCCCAGGATTTATGAATCAATAGTTACAGTATTAAGGGACCCTGTGATGTAATAAGAAAATTGGAAATAGATGAGTCCTTCAAATATTGCCACAAAACACACACACATATATGGAAGGAGTTTGTTTCGTGGCATGGTTAGGAGAAATCAGAAGCCTCCAATTTTCATGCATGATCAGAGGGTCCTCAAGTTACAGATACATCATGCTTGATTTTAACAACCATTTCACACGAGTGTCTGTTCTACAAGATGCAGTCACTCACCACAATGTCCAGCCCACCAGTTAAAGCCAGAGATTTGAAGCAGGTGGTTTCTGGACGACAACCCACCCCAACCATCACAAGGCTACACACACACACACACACATTTCGGAGGTATTGGGTGGGCTGTTGTCCAGAAGCTACCTGCTTCAGATCTCAGACTTTGACTCAGGTGGACTAGAGACTATGGTATCCGACTGTACATTGTCCTGTACTTTTGTCCATAATAAAAAACAGTATAGTACAATCGATAAATTACGTCAGGATGAGACAAGATAGTCTCCTTTTTCATATAACCTACTTGATTCTTATATATTTCTGTTGTTTTTTTCAAGTTTCAGCATTTTCCCATTATTATTACTACAGTACTGTTAGTAAGTAAGTCTTCATCCATTTCAATATTGCAAGTAACATAAAATTCAATTATTATAACAGGATATTAGCATAACCTTGTACTATAAATATGTAACAATAAATATTTAAATGCAGTTATGATCACTGATAAAATGCTTGGTAATTTTTATCAACTTTAGCTTGCTAGGAAATTGGTCTATACTTCCTAATAATATGTGCACAAACAAAACTTTTTTTCCCTCAACCTCAAGACTTCTGACCCATGGGTGATGAAATCTTGTCAACAATGATGGTTTGTTTGACATCATCATCATCATCTGTAGACATTCAACAACATGGAAATCTGACCTTTCTCCCATTCTTACCACTGAAGTAAAGTGATATACAGTATTATATTATTTCAGTAATTTTCCCTTAGGTTGTATATCAAGCAACTTTCCAAGGCTAAGGTCCATTATGCAAGAACATCCGTGGTGTTGACCATGGTGTGGTACTGACACGATGGCTCTGTTGTTATGCAAGAACATCCGTGGTGTTGACCATGGTGTGGTACTGACACGATGGCTCTGTTGTTATGCAAGAACATCCGTGGTGTTGACCATGGTGTGGTACTGACACGATGGCTATGTTGTTATGCAAGAACATCCGTGGTGTTGACCATGGTGTGGTACTGGCACGATGGCTCTGTTATTCATCCATGGAACCATCATATGTACCACACCATCATATGTACAGTTGACAAAATATGAATTGCAACAACTTTTGATAGAACATTTAAGTTTATTAATGTCCATAGTTATTTATAGGGATTATAAGTATGTAATACAGAAGGATATGTATGTATATTTTCTTCTGTATTATATGCTTATAGTCCCTAGAAATAGTTGTGGATATTACTATGGTTAAAGTTCCATTAAGATTAGTTGCAATTCATATTTTTGGCAACTGTACCAGGAATGTTCTTGAATATGGTCCTAAGTATCCTAGTATGGAATAAGAATGAATAAATACATGTCATCCCTTTCCTTGCCACTTGTAGTAACCTGCCTCACTTTGTGTCATCAACATCATGATTCAGGTCATCAGGTGTACTGGTCACCGTCTGCTCTTTATCGTTCAGGTCATCAGGTGTACTGGTCACCGTCTGCTCTTTATCGTTCTTATCACCAGGTGTAATGCTCACCGCTAGCTCCTTAAGTTCTTCAATTAATTTATCTTCAGTGGCAATCTTTTCTATCTGGGTTTTCACCATGGGCTTCCCATTCTCCTGTTCTAATTTTAACTTGGCTATTGCAATTAGTTTCTGAAATCAGAGAAATGTACAATTTACAAACCAATTACTGATGTCTATAAACCAATGACTTGTTCCTTCACACCTTGTTTATTTTAGGAAAAGACTCCCCTCTTAAGAACCCTGTGATCGTGTATGAAAATTGGAGGCTTCTGACTCCTCCTGACTATGCCATGAAACAAGCTCTTTCTATATAGATGGTGTTTCATTGGCAACATTTGAAGGAGGACTCGTATACCTCCAATTTTCTGACTACATCACAGGGTCCCTGAGGAGTAGCCAAGGTACTGTAGTAAATAGAGTAGAGGCAGCCTGATACCACATGTACAGTTGGCCACAGGAATTCTTGCAGGCTATATGGAAAGAGGTCATTATTCTGGAAGTACTGCAATGAATATGTATGTGTGTGTGTACCAAGTGACTCGGTGATTGCAAAACAACAAACCTAATAATAATAATAATGTTATACTGCAGTTATGTAGTCTTACATTGTCTATATAATGTAAATCCTTGAAAACAGCAGCGTGTGTACAAATTCCTGCGGCCAATAGTATATACAGGTGATAGACACAAAGAAATGTAAATACGAACCAGTTATAATATTATCTTCTTGTAAATACATTATCCTACTCTCATAAAACAAATTCAGAATAAAGGCATCAAACAGCAACAAGCAAGTAAGCAATATTTACCCTCCTGATTTTTTTTATCTTTTTATCCTTCTCGGGGTCGCCGGTCAGATCAAAATCATCGGCTGCCGACTTGATTTTGGAATAATCGGAATTCTCTTTTTTTGAATAATCGGAATTCTCTCCTCCTCCAACTGTCTGGCCTCTCACCCATTCTTTTTCTCCTTCTTCATCTCGTTTCTTCCTCGCTGCTTCCTTCTTCTTCTTGTTCTTTATAGCACTTTTTGATAATGGTGCTGAAAGATTATTACAGTTTTAATGTGCATCCAGTTGGCCATTACTGTATATCAAAGTGAATGAAACAAAAATGACCTATTTCCTAAATACTGGGTTACCTTTTAAGGACCCTGTGATTGTGTGTAAGAATTGGAGGTTTCTGATTCATCCTGACTATGCCACAAAACAAGCTCCTTCCATATAGGTGTGTGTGTGTGTTTCGTGGCAATATTTGAATGACTCATTTACCTCAAATTTTCACATCACAGGGTCCCTTAATTTGAAGCCTGAGGACATAATTAGTAAAGTTAATTTAATTTGTTCAGTGAGAAGCAGACATGGTGTAATAGTTGTATGTAATAGTACAAGGTTTTCTATGTAATAGTACAGTAATAGAAACCCTGAAATAAGACCCATGTCTGGTGAGAAGCTAATACAATGTTGATAGCAAAAAGCCTCTAGTACATTGTAATGTAGGGATAAAAACACTGTTATCTATCACTGCTCACTCTATGTTGAATGATATAATTTACACATATATATATATATATATATATATATATATATATATATATATAACTGGATATACAGTATATATATATTATTAGATAGTTTTGAGACATGGATTTAAAGAGTATGTTGTAATGTAGGGCTGAAAACTGCTATCACTGCTTACTCTATGTTGAATGATATAACTGGATAGATAAACATTATTAGATAAATATATGTATACAGAACAGGATAGATAGATATGTCATTATATAGTTTTGAGACATGAATATAAAGTGTAATGTTTACCTTCTGGCTTGGGTGGTGGTACATCAACTTGACTCAGGAATTTCTTCTCCAAGGTGACATTAGCACCTGGTGGACCTTTGGCACCTCGTTGAGATGGGGGTACATACTTCTGCTTTGACGCTGTACAAAAACAAAATTAGTTAATGATCACACATGTAATTAACGTCATGAAACTGTCATCATAACAACTGATTTCCATTGGATGTGGGACATTGATAAAACAACCATTAATTTACTCCATGAAATTGCCATTGGATGTGGGGCATTGAACAAATAACCATTAATTTACTCCATGAAATTGTCATAACAACAACAGTGATACCAGTAATGCCAGTGATACCAGAACAATATATACTCACCTACAGCAACAGAAGAAGTAATACCAGTAACAGGGGCAGTTGAAATAGTAAAAGGTTTGGCAGCTGTTGGGTCGGGAATCCAAGTGGCAGCATATAGTTCATCATGGAAACCTTCCCTCATTAATACTGCTGTATAATGCCACAACTTGTACCTGAGGTGGGAAAACAACTCTGCTCATTATTACACTACATGATGGATATACAATGAATAAAACATGTATCTATACAATGTGTAACCTGTATGAATAAAGAGATTAAAAACCCACAATTCTTAGTTTCCTTTCAAACCTCACCAGGAGACTAATGTAGCAGCCCGCTGCTACATTAGGCTCTTGGTGAGGTTTGAAAGGAGACTAAGAATTGTGGGTTTTAATCTCTTTATTCATACAGGTTACACATTGTATACAAAGTTTTAGAGTGAACCTGAAATACATGAATATAAGGTTTCCTGCCTGCTACACTATTAGAACCCATCAGGCGAGAGGGCTGATGCTTGTGGCGGGTAGCTGATTCTAGCTGCCACAATACAATGAATAAAATACTTATACAGTACACCCTGGAAATAGTGGGAATTTCATAGTTTAGCATCAACAGTAAAGTAGGATATGAGATGGGGGGGGGGGGAGTATTGTGAAGGGGGAGGGGAGGCCAATTACACTTAAGTAACCACAATAGATTGATTAATATTAGGCGCCGCAACAGCAAGGTCATATGGCACCCATGGAAGAAGGTGATCGAGAGATGGAACAGTAAGCACAAAAGGTAACAGATGAAAATAAAAAGACAGTTGGAGAAATGAAAACCCCTTTTAGTTGCCTTTTATGACAAGCAGGTATATTTGGGAGGTATTCCAAACCCACTAACTACCATCCCAAACATGCACTAAAGTAACCAATCTCATTAAGGGACCCTGTGATGTTGTCAGAAATTGGAGGCAAATGAGTCCATCGAATATTGCCACAAAACACATGGAAACCTACATGGAAGGAACATGTTTCATGGTATAGTCAGAGGAAATCCGAAGCCTCCATTTCTCGTACACAATCACGGGGTCCTTCTAAACTTTGTTAATTGTTGTTGATGTTCTCCCGGGGTAGAATGGCCTCCTGCCTCACAGACCCCTGGTACACTCTGGTCACAGTGTATAAAACAAATTAATCCTAAACTTTGAACTTACCCATTGTTAACCCTGAGTCTTGGAGAACATGTAGCTGTGAGGATGTACTGACCACATGGTGACCAATTCACATGTGTTGTGTCTGGACATTCTGTCTCACCCAGAACCTTACCAGTCTTGATATCCCACATCTGAAAACAATTACTACATTATTATCATTTTTTTTTTTGACACTGGACATGTGCTTCATTAGGCCTGTTACCATGGCCCAAGGCAACATAAAGAAATCTTTCCAATAATCATTTGTACATACATTACTAAATTATATAAACATCACTCTTTTTCAATAATAATTTTTCCTAACATTTCCTCTATAGATTAGTATTTCTCTAAAGTAAATTTTCTTGAAAGTTTCAAACAAAAGGAATCGACAGAGAGCAAAATTAATAGGTTCAATAAATTAAGGAGAGATTATTTTGTTGGTGAATTGGAAGGTCTCTGATTCCTCCAAACAATGCCATGAAACAGATCCTTTGTTAGTTACATGATGGTTGTCTGTTTCCTGCCATAGTTTGGAGGAATCGGTAGCCCTCCAAGTCTACATTATATACTATTACTATTATGCCACTACAGTAGTACTTTTTCTTACTAGTGTTATTATGAATGTTCAACTCACCTCATATCTTGCAGAAATGTTGCCAAATCCACCCACAAGTACAATGTTACCAACAGGGTTAACAAGGACTGTATTTCTGGCCCCTGTACCAAACTCTGCCACCACCTCACACTTGTGGTTGAAGAGTGTGGCATGGGAAGGCATCGTACCATAAACGGCAAAGAATTCTTGGCCACTCGGACACCAACACACAGAGTGGATGTTGCCCTTCTTGGCTGAAATAAAAATAATATTAACAATAATAATAATATTATAAAATTTATAAAAATAATATGAAAAACAAAAATAAATTGTGATGGATACAAATATTCTGTCCACTGCATATCCAGGGTAGATGCTCCACCATCTCATGTCACAATAACACAGATAAACTTACAAAATGTGATCCTTTCTGAATGTCCCCGTACGTTGAGGTAGAAGAGCATCTGTTCCCCATAGTAAGAGGTGCCAGACTTGTCTATCTCGGCAGCAGTCAGGAGAAGGCATGCCGTTGATTGCTTGTTCCATAAAGTTTCCACAGTATCTCCCTGTGAAATAAATTACATCTGTATTACACTACTGAACTCATATATGTCTACTGTTGACTACTTGGGTCATATTCAAGAACGTTTGTGGTGTATACAATGGAGTAGTACGGGTACGTTGGCTCAATAGACATACAGTACAAGAGAGTCGTCGTTCAGTACCACCCCATCGTCTACACCAAGGATGTTTTAGAATATGGTCCCTTGTTCTATAATGTTTCCACCCGTGATATATATTACACCACCACCTGTATTACATTGCTGTACTCATTTATCTCTATTGTAATTATGTCTACAGAAATTATGCTCACTGATTGAATATATAAAAAAAAGCATAGTCATGGGCACTGATAAGTATTCAGTTGTGCTGCTTCAAATACCTAGAGACAGTAAATAAATGCACAATAACATCTCCATTAGAATTATTTCATTGGTGAATTGGACTGCTGTTCAAAGCTTCAACCAAAGCTGAATACTTATTAGCAGGGGTTCGGAATTGGAGTTGAAGGGTCGGATTGGGTAAATATATATCCAACTCAAGACTCCTTTATTGTACATACATAAGATAAGATACATTATATATACCTTAAAGAAGCTCTTGTTAGCCAGAGCACTTGAAGATTCCTGGAAATCTGGATACCTGTAAAGATGTACGTAGGCTGGGGCTCCCTTCACACCTGTCATCAACATTATAGTAATTAAGGGGGTAATTCTTTTATGGTACATTGGAGTGCCTTGATTCCTACAAAGTATGCTAGGAAACAGGACCAAAACAGCAAAAATAATGGTGTTCTGTTGCTTGGAATAGTTTGGAGGAATCAGTTGCTCCAGATTTACCAGCAATGTACTTTCACCTTAATCAGATTAAGCAAAGTGATCTAATTTACTAAAATTATATTACCCCTACAATGAGTGGAAATATGAACATGACAACATCCTTCAAACTGATTATATTTCTGATATAATTGCAATATAACCAATATATATACAGTATATATTTACAAGGACCATGATAAAATTATTTACTTGGGACAAAAAAGGTGACATGATGAGTCTTTGTGGATGGAGACAAACTGAATGATCGCACTTTGGGAAGAATCTTCTTTATCGAGATGTTCTGCAGATCATTGGCTTCATAGAAATGTATTTCATTAGAGACATTCCTGGCAAATATTGTCTCATCGTTGGTCCACTGTGGCTTCCTGAAAATAAGTCATTCTGTGAGTGTAATGTACAGTTGAGCAAGTAGTAAGTACAAGAAAAATCTGGCTGTATAGATATGGCAATAGCTTCACCACTCAAAGTTCAGCCAATCACGTTCCACCTTACATTGGTTCTGGGTTCCCAGTGATTCATTCATAAAGTTACAAAGGCTTACTACAAAGAACTGCCAAAAGTTGTCATATAAAGTTCCCCAGACCTTTCTATATAAGCAACTACAGTAGCCTATATTAACAGCTGTAAAAACGTACTGATAATAAATGTCAACATGTTTCACTAAGTAATATTCTGTAAGCAAACAAAGCCATAATGTATATCTCATTATGAGATATCTTGTACAGTACCGTATAGGCTATCATCAAACCAAGTTAAATTTTATGGTAAAATTATATACGGTACAACAAGCAGGTCATATAATTATTATTGTATAAAAAAACATGATGAAATTAGTGGTATATCGCCAACCCTGGCTAAGAAGTGCACGGTGAACAGTCTCACTGTGTTTATTAGTATGATATATTGCTGATCGCCTGATGAAAATGGCCAATGCCAAACCTGTTGAAAGGTTTTAAAAGTATGTCCCTTAAAGTATTGCCCACATCATGACAGACATATACCCACCTACGGCCTAATACTGTGGTTATATACTGACAGACACAAAACGTATCACATTGAAAACCAAAACAAAACTATATCCTGGTGACATACAGTTTAGTTCTGACCCATTTTCTGAAAACAATTGCATTTTACTAATGGTAAGCTTTTTGCAAATTGAATCTTATGATACATTACTAAAAAAGACTATACAGTATTAACAATGTGATGACACTCTTACCAGTTGACTTGACTTTGTTGGAAAAAAGCTTTCAGTAGTTTCTTGCCAGACACATCATACACATTGAGGTTAGGCTGTAATTGACTCTGGTCTGCTGTTTCTGTAAGATAAACATGTTTTACTAGCACCTATCTACCAGACATCTTCTCTACCCCACACTTCCCAGCACAGTTATCCCCACTTCACACATCTTCACTACCCACCACCTTTACCCACACTTCACACATCTTTACTACCAACAACCATTACCCACACTTCACATATCTTCACTACCCACCACCATTACCCACACATCTTTACTACCCACCACCATTACCCACACTTCACACATCTTCACTACCCACTACCATTACCCACACTTCACACATCTTCACTACCCACTACCATTACCCACACTTCACACATCTTCTCTACCCACTACCATTACCCACACTTCACACATCTTTACTACCCACTACCATTACCCACACTTCACACATCTTCACTACCCACCACCATTACCCACACTTCACACATCTTTACTACCCACTACCATTACCCACACTTCACACATCTTTACTACCCACCACCATTACCCACACTTCACACATCTTCACTACCCACTACCATTACCCACACTTCACACATCCATCCAAACACATACATAATAATACTCAATATCATACTGATGGATAGTGAAGATGTGTATGAAGTATGTCAGGTGTCTTACGGTATGTGAGTCCATTACCAACATGTTTATAAATTTAGTGAACAATGTTATTTATTAACTTTGATGTGATGGTGTGTGTATATAAGTCTATAATATATATACAACTCTAGTTTGTATGTATAGATAGATGTATATATACACACCACCACACCAAAACTAAACTCTGTACACCAAAATTAAAAACATGTTCTTAATAAACACACAGACAGGAAAACATCTGGCATACTTCTTACACGTCTTCACTATCCATCAGTATGATATTGAGTATTATTATGTATGTGTTTGGATGGATGTGTGAAGTGTGGGTAATGGTAGTGGGTAGTGAAGATGTGTGAAGTGTGGGTAATGGTAGTGGGTAGTGAAGATGTGTGAAGTGTGGGTAATGGTGGTGGGTAGTGAAGATGTGTGAAGTGTGGGTAATGGTGGTGGGTAGCGTTACGGTGTGACATATCTCCACTATATCACATCGTATTTATGTTTTACCGTCACATCTTCAATATTAGATGAAGATCTAATATTCTCCTACAATATTCTCCTAGACTTTATTTCATATCTGTAGCTAACCAGGAATTACAGAATATAATAAAATACAATTTGACATCTTCTATCTAATAGTAAAGATAATACTAAAACATAAATACGATGATAAAATACAGTATTCACATCTTCATCTAATAGTGAAGATGTGACGATAAAACATAAATACGATGTGACATAGTGAAGATATGTCACACCATAACTGTAGTAAAGATGTGTGAAATGAGGGTAATGGGTGTTTAGTGGTGGGAAGTGGTGGCTTTAATTAATGACCAAACACCATGAGCCCATAGATATAAAGCCCTAAATCCACTTCTTATAATAGTCAGTAAAATAATTTAGTTTGTCTGTATGTATGGAAATGAAAAACACAAGCCAGGGAAAATATTTTGTGGTTTTCATTGAGTGAGTGACTGAGTGTAAAATGAATTGGTGGATAAAATATTTGTTTTTGTTCATTGTATATGAGAGTCTACTTTATAAGTATTTATCCATTGTATATTGAGGGTGGCCAAGTTGTAAACACAATTGTATTACAAAGATAAATACAACTTACTGACATACGAGTCCCAGATGGCCAGGTAACTTCCTTGAGGAGAGAAACATAACTCCTGGGCACGAGGATGTTTTAATGACCCAACTATTGTCCAAGATGGAGCCTCTGCTACAGACACCCTGTTAAAAATACACACACACAGACACCCTGTTAAAAATACACACACACAGACACCCTGTTAAAAATACACACACACAGACACCCTGTTAAAAATACACACACACAGACACCCTGTTAAAAATACACACACACATTCATATTGCAATTTTTATTCAGGCACCAGAAACAAGTACTATATAATTATAATGTAGTTTCTTTTGTGAGATCTGTGTGATTTTAAACTTTATAAATGGCAGATTTATCCTGTTGTGGCATCAGTCCCAGTAGTCTGCCCTAGTTAGGTCACGGTAGTTTGCCTTGGTCCAGATATCAATATCAATAAAATAAAATATCAATAAATATCAATGGTAAAATAAAATAATGATAAAATGGAATAAAACCAATTAATTCACAATACTTACTGGCCACTCGCAATCCAGGCCAATTTTTTACCATCTTGTGATAAAACAAAGGCCTTGATTTTGCCTTCGAAGGAATGAGATTTTGCCAAGTTGTTGCTGGGAGTCCCATCGACGAAACACAAGTCGTCTTTGGTGTGTACTGAAAAGAAAACACAAGAATACATAAATAAATACATAAATAAAAGACCATACAAGAATACATAAATAAATACATAAATAAAAGACCACACAAGAATACGTAAATAAATTGGCAAAATATTATTTACTAAAAGTTACTTGCTGTAATAATAGTACAGTACTGTGCGAGAAAAGGAAAATACGGGAAGAAGATAACAGAAGGGGAAAGAGAATACGAGAAAGATGAAAGAAGAGAAGAAGAAAGAGAAAGAAAGGATAAGAGATTAAAAGACAGATGGAAGAGAAGAATAAAAGATAGACAGAAGCGATGAATCAGAAGAAATAATAATAATAATAAAAATGAGAATAAAAATAAAAAAGAATAAGTATAAGAGATAGATAGATAGAAAAAAGAGATGAACAAGAGAATAAATACCAGTAATAGTACCGTAAGAAAATAAAAAATAAAAGATAAGAATAAGATATAAAAAAAAAAAGAGAGAATAAGGTCATTATGTATTCTATTGCCGGTTGATATTACAATGTTTTAACTTTCTTTACCCACTAATTTATAACATTCTAAGACACTTTACTTCTAAGACATTTTCTTCGGCATTGCCCCATTTCCAAGATATTCAATTATGAAATTAGCCTGACCTACCGGGACCTAACCTGGGCAGACTACCGGGAACTACCAGGACCTGACCGCAGAAATAAACGGTATTTATTGAAAGAATTACCATTTTGTAGCAGTGTTGCCAGATCCGGCTAGGTCCCAGTATTTTGCCCCGGTAATTACCTGTACTTTACCACGGTTATTTCCCGGTAGTCTGCCCAGGTTAGGTCCCGGTAGTCTGCTGTGGTCTAGGTTAGGTTAGGTCAAGCAAATTTTAAAATGCCATAGAAGAAAATAGCCTTAGAATACACACATACATACATTAATAATAGTAGTGGGTAATGAAGGTAGAAAAACACAAACGCAATAACGGTAATTAATTCAATATTTACCCAAAATACTGGGATCTGGCAACACTGCTGACTATAAAACGGTAATAGTATAGATAAATACCGATTAAAAGAAAGAAAGAGAATAACAGATGGAAAGATGAAGAGAGAATAGGGAAATGATAATAAAGAATAATACAAAATTAAAGAAAGATAATAACAGATGGAAAGAAGAAAAGAGAATAGGAAAGAAATAAAAAAGAAGAAAATAAAGAATAGATAACGAATAAGAGAATAATAATAGATAAAGATTAATAAGAGAAAAAACAGAAGAGGAAGAACGAGAGAATAAATAAATAAGATAATAATAAACACATGATAAATAAATAGGGTAATAAATAAACAAATAAACAAGTCAACAATATAATAAATAATGATGATATAATAATTACCTGTAAAATGAGCCATAGTTAGTTAGTAAGCATACCAACTAACACCAAACAGCTCCTTTACCAACACCACGATGTCTCTGTGTCTCTCAGCCAATCACAGGCCATCTCTCCTCTCAGCCAATCACAGCCCACCAAATACAAGGGGTCATAAGTGTAATTGTTTATACTATTATATTTATTAATATATTATTATATATATTCATTTGTTAGGGGAATTTCTTCGATGTAATAACACATTAATTCCATCGTTATAATAGCACTTAATTTCTTCATTAGAATTAAGAGAGTTCCTATGATATAATAACATATTAATTTCATCGTTATCATTATTAACCCTTGCTTTATTTTATAGCGACCTTGGAATCAATCTTAAAGATTTATTATACAACCCCAAAGTCAACCTATCCTTTATAATCCCATCCATACATCTTCACAACACCTTAAATAATTTGACGTCATCTGTGTGTAATTGGATCACTAAAGCCGTCATCTGGACGTCAATCGGATACGAAGTTCGCTTGGGTGAAACCAAGCCAAAGCAAGCGGAACTGTTCTGGTCGGTCAAAAGGATTCGACGATCCACCAAGATGGACCCTGCTGCCAGCCACTGAAACCAAGACCAACAACGTATCCATCCAAGCTCGCCAAAAAGCAGTGATTCGGGGAGCTTGGGGAAAGGATAGGAGAAGTATAGCAGTAAATATGGCGGCCATTAAAGATATGACAAGTAAGTTAATAGTATAATAATACATGAATTGTAGGTGCAACAGGCTGTAAAATAGAGTGATAGCAACACAAATAAGGCTTTAAGTATAGCAATGACAGATTAGAGCAGGTGTAGAGTTCCTATTAGTCTACCATTTCTACTAAAATAGTAGTTGTTAAAACCTGGAGAATCACGATAATGATATAAATTATTATTATTATTTTTTTTTATGTTCTCGTATCTAATTTAACTTATATGAGATTATATGGATTGCTTAGGGGTTATGTGACCCATTCTTGATAATTATGTAATATCATTAAGGTGAAGGGAAGTATTGTACTTTATTGGAAACAGGTGAGGATCGGCCAAGTCAAAGGCAAGTAAGGCCAAGAAGCAGGCCTGGAAGGCAAAGAAGCAAGTGAGAAAAGCTAAAAATGTAAAGAAACCAAAGAAGCTGATGAGAATTAAAGGCCAAGAAGCAGGCCAGGAAGGCAAAGAAGCAAGTGAGAAAAGCTAAAAATGTAAAGAAACCAAAGAAGCTGATGAGAATTAAAGGCCAAGAAGCAGGCCAGGAAGGCAAAGAAACAAGCATGGAAGACTAAAGAATCAGCAAGTGAATAAAGCATAGAAGTCAAGGAAGCCAAAGAAGAAGTTTAAGAAGGCCAGTTTAGGTCCCGGTAGTTTGCCTAGGTTAGGTCCCGGTGGTACGCTGTGGTCTAGGTTAGGTTAGGTCAGGTAAGGTTAACAGGCTAATTTAAAAATGCCCCATGTGAATATCTTGGTTTATGGAGCATATGTGGAGAAAATGCCATAGAAGAAAATAGTCTTAGAATGGTCAAAATATGTGGGTAATGAAGGTAGAAAAACCGTAGGCAATAACGACAATTCTTTCAATATTGGTATTGGTTTGTAAGCACACAAACGAAAGAATATTAGTCGTGAAAAAGACAAAGAAGGTAATTTGTATATATTTCACGTAGTGTCTTAATTGTTTATGTTATTATTAGTAGCATATTATACAGTATAATATATTTTTATTTTGATGTTTTATTTGGTAACACTGTATCCAAGATGGCGGACAGGGCAGGGGAGATCACCGTCTTGTCTTATTATAATTTCATTTCAAATTTAAAGTGTATTAAGAGGGTGTGGGACTAGGGGACAGGCTTGGGGGGGAGGGTGCGGGAATAGGGGGACAGGCTTGAGGTTGGTAGAAAGCCTGTGCCCCTATTCCCGCACCCCCCCCAAGCCTGTCCCCCTACTCCCGCACCCCCCAACCCCCCCCCCCCAAGCCTGTCCCCTAATTCCCACACACCCATAAATAACTTCGGGTAAGTCAATCATCATTTATATTTTATTTTATCCTTCGTGTATTTATTATTATTTTGTTTATTATTATTATTATTATTTTTTATATATTTAATCCTTCGTGTACTCTTATATTTATTATTATTATTATTTTTTATATATTTAATCTTTCGTGTACTTCTTATATTATTATTATATTATTATATGTCGAGTTTAATTTATTACGAGTTTAATTATGCATTCCATTGCTAATTTTTAACCTTTACCCACTAATTTATACCGTTCTCTAAAACACTTCGGTAATTATCTATTCTATTGCCGGTTGGTATTATGATGGAAGAAATGAGGGAGAAAAGTGAAGAAAAAGAAGAAATAGATAAGTATAATTATGTTTTAGGAAGAAAGGGAAATGTGTAAGAAGATTATACATTAGATAAAGATAATTGTGTTTTTAGGAAGGAAGGGAAATGTGTAAAAAGATATAAATAAAGATAATTGTGTTTTTAGGAAAGAAGGGAAATGTGTAAAAAGATATAAATAAAGATAATTGTGTTTTTAGGAAGGAAGAGAAATGTGGAAGAAGATATAGATAAAGATAATTGTGTTTCTCTCTCTCTCTCTCTCTCTCTCTCAGGCTAGTGTTCGCTGTACTGTATAATAATTCCTACAATGTACTTATTATTATTCTCTCTCTCTCTCTCTCTCTCTTTCTCTCAGGGTAGTGTCAAGTTTTCTCTTATTGAGGCTGTAATGATAGAAAATGGTATATTCCTACCACCCCAAAACAATATTTCCAGGGATATCTCATGAAAAAGTAGAACAGTATATTATTATTATTATTATTATTGGTATAGTAACATTGTGAGTATGTATTTGTGCTAACTGGTAATGCAAAAAAATGTAGGCTATGTTTATTTGGTACCTATGTTATAATTTTACTAAACGTGTTGTGAGTGTATTATTATTATTATTATTGTTGTTGTTGTTGTTACCATTATTATATATAGCATTACTACCATTACCACCTCCACTTCACACTTTGCTTTAATCTTGCACTGTTGACGTAAGACGAAACAAAACTCACGGGGGAGACGAGCGTAAAAACATTCACAAAAAGTATGTTTATATTACAGTACAGTATGTAAAACACGCTTTAAAAGGTAGGTAGGTAGGTAGGTAGGTAAAGGAAGGAAGGAAGGTAGGTAGGTAGGTAAGTAAAGGGTGGAAGGTAGGTAGGTAGGTAGGTAAAGAGTGGAAGGTAGGTAGGTAAAGAGAGGAAGGAGGGAAGGAAGGTAGGTAGGTAGGTAAAGGGAGGAAGGAGGGAAGGTAGGTAGGTAGGGAAGGAAGCGTTGTAATAAATGTATTCACAGATTTGTATGTATGTATGTATGTCAGATGATTCAAAACTTGAACAACAACAACAATAAACAACAACAACAAAATCTGGATGGAGAGAGAGAGAGAGAGAGAGAGAGAGAGAGAGAGAGAGAGAGAGAGAGGACACAAACAGACTACTCAAACACACGCACACACATAAACAGACAACACACAGACAGAGGAACACACACACACACATAAACAGACAACTCACAGACTACACAAACAGACTATGTACTCAAAAACACACACAGAGACTACTCAAACACACACACACACAAACACATATAAAGAGGGTGGTTGATTTATGGGGGGTTTGGGGGGGGTGACCTTCCAGTGGCTATTGTCTCATTGTTCTCACATCACCAACACCACAACTCACTAACTCACTCACCCTAGTTCATCTCTCTCTCACTCACCCTAGTTCATCTCTCTATCTCTCTCTCTCTCTCTCTCTCTCTCTCTCTCTCTCTCTCTCACCCTATAGTTCATTATCTCTCTCACCCTATAGTTCATCTCTCTCTCTCTCTCTCTCTGTCTCTCTCTCTCTCTCTCTCTCTCTCTCTCTCTCTCTCTCTCTCTCTCTCTCTCTCTCTCTCTCTCTCTCTCTCTCTAAAGGGGATTTGTTTCGTGGCATATTTAATAATACTTTCCCCTCTTCCTCTGTCCCTCCTTTCCTTACATTTCTACTCGTATATTTCCTTCTTCTGTCCTTCTATTTCCACTCGTATATTTCCTTCCTCTGTCCCTCCTTTCCTTCCATTTCCTTAATTTGTATTTTTCCTTTCCTTTGTTTATGTTACATTTAGCACTCACACAACTGTTGACATGCTGTGAATTAATAGAAAACACATTATTATTAATTAATAGAAAACACATTATTATTAATTAAAAGAAGACACATTATTATTATTATTATTATTATTATTATTATATTATTATTATTATTATTATTATTATTATTATTACTTCATGAATATTGAATCAAAATACGAAATATAACGTTTATAATTTATAGAGAAGACAAGCAAACGTTGACGTGAAATTTAAAAAGATGATGCACATTATATTACGTTTTATAAAGAGAAGAATAACAAACGTTGATGTGAATTAAAGAATACATACATTATATTACGTTTTATAAAGAATACATACGTTACATTACGTTTTATAAAGAATAACACATTACATTACGTTTTATAAAGAAGATATACAGTATACATTACGTTTTATAAAGAATAACACAAAGAAGATATACAGTATACATTACGTTTTATAAAGAATACATACATTACATTACGTTTTATAAAGAATACATACATTACATTACGTTTTATAAAGAATACATACATTACATTACGTTTTATAAAGAATACATACGTTACATTACGTTTTATAAAGAATACATACGTTACATTACGTTTTATAAAGAATACATACATTACATTACGTTTTATAAAGAAATACATACATTACATTACGTTTTATAAAGAATACATACGTTACATTACGTTTTATAAAGAATACATACATTACATTACGTTTTATAAAGAATACATACGTTACATTACGTTTTCTATAGAAGAGATAAACAAAGGGTTGATATGTGACGTGTATGACTTTTATACCCAGCCGTACGTCAAGGGCCGTCACAACCAAAGCACCTTGTTGTTGTTGTTGTCCGTTGTTGTTGTTGTTGCGTCTATAATAATATGTGTCGTGTCCTGTCAGTGATGATATTGTGTTGCTCTCAACCTCTCTAACCTCTCACACACACACACACACACGTCAGGGGAAGTCTTTCATCACTGCCTCCTTCTTCTCCTTTTCATCACTGCCTCCTTCTTCTCCTATTCCTCCATCCTCCTCCTCCTCTTCCTCCATCTTCTTATTCTTCTTTCTCCTCCTTATTCTTCTTTCTTTCCTCTCCTCCTCCTATTCCTCCATCCTCCTCCTCTTCCTCCTCCATCTTCTTATTCTTCTTTCTTCTCCTCCTCCTATTCCTCCATCCTCCTCCACATCCTCCTCCTATTCCTCCACATCCTCCTCCTATTCCTCCATCCTCCTATTTCTCCATCTTCCTCCTCCTTATTCTTATTCTTCTTTCTCCTTCTCCTTCTCCACGCCTGCCCCCCCCCCCAAGCCTGTCCCCTACTCCCGCACCCCCTTAAGAAATTTGTAACAATAGAGAAAAGATTGTTTGCAGTGCGTCATTAATATATATAGTTTTTTTTTATTATTTTGGGGAAAATATACCAATTCCTGTATTACTATTATACTTTGTTCAAAATTTGTGTTCCTTTTGGCCTCTTATACTTAGATAGATAGAAATAGATAGATAGATAGATAGATAGAAATAGCTAGATAGATAGTGATAGTTAGATAGATATATAGATAGAAATAGATAGATATATAGATAGAAATAGCTAGATACATAGATAGAAATAGATAGATAGATAGATAGAAATAGATAGATAGTGATAGTTAGATAGATATATAGATAGAAATAGATAGATATATAGATAGAAATAGCTAGATAGATAGAGGCTAGTGGAACACAAATTTTGAACAGACTATAGTTTAGTGTGTATGTGTATGTGTGTGTGTATGTGTGTGTGTGTGTGAGTTGCATTACTTTACAACAATAAATAACAGAGTTTAATAAGTACACATATTCACCAGATATATAATAATAATAATAATAATAATATAATATAATGTAGTGTAACTAAACTCGTAATTATCATCAACATCATCATTAATAATACTCTATTGTCAATTTAAAAGAAGGGTAATTCACTTTTGGTATATTGGAGCAACTTGATTCCTCCATAATATGTCAGGAAACAGGAAAAGTTAACAAAAATAATGATTGATTCCTCCAAAGTTGACAAAAATAATGATTGATTCCTCCAAAGTATGTCAGGAAACAGGAAAAGTTAACAAAAATAATGGAGTTGTGGATTAGTTGCTCCAGAACCTCCCTTTTTAATCCATTGTTGGGGTCAATGTGTTTAGAAAGAAAGAGAGAGAGAGAAAGAGAGAGAGAGGGAGAGGGAAAGAGAGAGAGAGGTCCCCTACCTTTACTCATGTATCTGTATATAAGGGGATTCGAAGGGAGGTTTTCTGTCTGCATCATCACTACCAACACCACCATCATCACTATCACCCACAAGAATGGTATGATGGGTGATAGTGGACGCCAGCCAGTGTGTGTGTGTGTGTGTGTGTGTGTGTGTGTGTGTGTGTGTACATTGACTAAACATATACAGTAGAAACAATGGAAGGAAGGAAGGAAGGAGAAAAAGGTTAGATAGATACACACACAGATACATAGATAGAAGGATAGATACATTTACACTCCTATACATAGATGGAAGGATAGATAGATTCATTTACACTCCTATACGTAAATACAGATACATAATAGGTTAGATAGAAGGATAGATACATTTACAGTACATTCATATACGTCAATACACACATACATAGATAGAAGGATAGATATATTCATTTATACTCATATACGTCAATACAGAGTGAGTTAAATAGATATACACACAGATACATAATAGGTTAGATAGAAGGATAGATACATTTACATTCATATACGTAAATAGATAATTAGATAGATAGATGGCTAGACAAATGACAATATGATACATAGGGTAGATAGACATATAGATACATGGATAGAGAGCTGGGTAGATAGTTAAATAAATATATAGATACATAGAGAGAAGGTTAGGTAGACATATAGATAAATTGATAGAGATTTATTGTTGGTTAAATAGATCTACACATGATACATAGATAGATACATAGATAGATACATAAATAAAGAGCTAGATAGATGGATGGAGAAATAGATATATAGATAGAGAGGTAGTTACAATGATAGGGAAAATTATATATATAGTAGGTAGATAGATACATATAAAGAAATAGATATAGGTAGATAGATAGATATAAAAAAATAGAATTAGATAAAGAGGTCAATAGAAGGATAGACAGATAGATACATAATAAAGGAGTAGATAGACAGATAGACAAACTTATAGAAATAGAGAAATAGAGAGAATTTTAGAATGATAAATTGATGTATAGATAGACAGATAGAAGAGTAAATATACATACATACAGACAGAAAGAAAGTATGTATATGAGTGAAAAAATATATACATTGTGTGTGTGTGTTAGCGCAATCTCGTGAGTTACCTTCCTATTCTCGTGCAGAGGTTAGACTTCAAGGTGACCTGCACACACACACACACACACACACACACACACACACACACACATATAGTTATTCTCACACACACACATATAGTTATTCTCATTCACATACATACAGTTTTTATCTCACACACATACACATACACATAGTTATTCTCTCTCTCTCTCACACACACACATACACATACACATAGTTATTCTCTCTCACACACATATAGTTATTCTCTCACACACACACACACACATACACATAGTTATTCTCACACACACACATATAGTTATTCTCACACACACACACACGTACACATAGTTATTCTCATTCACATACATACAGTTTTTATCTCACACACACACGCACACACAAACACACACACACACATTCTCAAGCACATCGTCTCTCTCTCTCTCTCTCTCCTCTCTCTCTCTCTCTCTCTCTCTCTCTGCTGACGTTAGTGGTGTTGGGGTAAAGGATCTTGTTGTCGTTGTTGTTGTTGTTGTTGTTGTTGTTTTGAGGGGGGGGGGAAGGGAGGGAAGAAGAGAATAGAAGGAGACCAAAAAGTTCTTTATCTCTTCCCCCTCCCTACCCCCCCCCCCTTTTGACCCCCCCCCCCCCTCCCTCCCCCCACCCCTACATCTCTTTTTCTGTATGTGTATGTGTGTGTGTGAAGAGAGAGAAAAGAAAGAAATGGAGAAAGTTTGCGTGTGTGTGTGTGTGTGTGTGTGTGTGTGTGTGTGTGTGAAGAGAGAGAGAAAAGAAAGATATAGAAAATGTGTTTGTGTGTGTGTGTGTGTGAAGAGAGAGAGAGAAGAAAGATATATAGAGAGTGTGTGTGTGTGTGTGTGTGTGAAGAGAGAGTGAAGAAAGATATAGAGAAAGTGTGTGTGTGTGTGTGTGTGTGTGTGTGTGTGTTTAGTTGAGAGAGAGGAAGAGATAATAATGTGTTCGTGGTTAGGTGAGAGATAAAGAGAATGTGTGTGTGTGTGTGTGAGAGAGAGAGAGAGAGAGAGAGAGAGAGAGAGAAAGTATGTGCATGAGAAGATGTGTGAGTGTATGTTGTGTTTCTTTCTGTGTGTGCGTGCGTGCGTGCGAGTTATTTCATCAAAGTATAATGTAAAGTAAATGGAAGAGAGAGAGAGAGAGAGAGAGTGAGTGAGAGTGGAAGAAGGATTGATTGTATGAGAGAGAGAGAGAGACAGAGACAGAGAGAGTGGAAGGATTGATTGAGTGGAGAGAGAGATAGAGAGAGTTAAAAGGATTGATTGAGTGGAAGAGAGAGAGAGAGAGAGAGAGAGAGAGAGAGAGAGAGAGTTAAAAGGATTGAGAGAGAGAGAGAGAGAGAGAGAGGAGAGAGAGAGAGAGAGTGGAGAGAGGGGAGTGGGAGTAGGAGGTGGAGTGGTGGAGGATAAAGGTGAGGTGAGTGGAGTAATTACATTATTATTATTATTATTATTATTATTATTATTATTATTATTATTATTATTATTTTTATTATTATTATTATTATTATTTTAATCTTGCTAAATACCGATTTCCTTTTTATATAGACACACACTTACCTATCTACCTACCTTTCCTACTCTCTCTCTCTCTCTCTCTCTCTCTCTCTCTCTCTCTCTCTCCTCCATGCTTCATTAACTAACATGTGATGAGTGTTAT
>JAWZYT010005803.1:30000-32144 GCA_034508575.1 Petrolisthes manimaculis | reverse complement strand
AGAGAGAGAGGCCACAACAAGACACTAAACTATAGGGTCAAGGTGGGGAAGTTTGGAGTGAGGGTAAAGAAAGATCCTGTTCTGTGTGTGTGTGTGTGTGTGCGTGAATGTGTGACTGTGTGTGTGTGTGCCTGTGTGTGTGTGTGCCTGCGTGAATGTGTGTGTGTGTCTACGTGAATGTGTGGACTGTGTGTGTGTGTGTGTTACATGAGGTATTACAGTGTTGGTAAATCTGGAGCGACTGATTCCCTCCAAAACTACTATTATACTTCAAGCCACAAATAAGCCACCATTATTTTTTTTTTTTTTTTTTTTTTGCTAATTAAAAGTGGGTGGTAGTAATTCATTTTTGTTACATTGGAGAGCCTTGATTCCTCCAAAAGTATGTATGCCAGCCGGGAAACAGAACCAGATGAGGAAAAATAATGGTGTGTTGCTTGGAATAGTTTGGAGGATATTCAGTTGCTCCCAGATTTACCAACACAAGATAATTTCCCCCGTAATCGTGGTCTGTTGTTTCGTGGCATAATTATATACTTTGGTTGGAGGAATAAAGGTGTTCTAATATACTGTACCAAAAGTGTAACTAACCTGTTTAATTAAAGTAGGCTAGCGATTCCTCCAAGCCACTCCAACCCCCCCACCTCACCCTTAAGCTATCTATTCCTCCAAGCCACCCCATCCCTACCTCACCCTTAAACTATCTATTCCTCCAAGTGTGTGAGTAGCAGGTGACCTGGTCCAAGATAACGGGCTTCATGAAGTGTTGGGAAAAAAAACTACCCCATACCATAAAACCCCCCAGACCATCATACACCCACACTAACAACACACTTTTGAATTTTGGGCCCAGTCCTGGGAAAACTATAATATCCGTGTACCCAGTATTTTTCCTAACCTAACGTAATCCCTTCCTTCCCTTGCCCTCCTGCTCTGAGTATCCCAACAACAAACAACAACACACAACTACAGCGACAACAACGTAGGGGGAAAGGTTGGTCAGGCGAGCAACGCGTGAAGGAAGCTTATACGTGATGATGGTCTTGTCTTGGTATGGGAGAGCTCAGAGCTACTAGTGGTGAGAGATCATGATAGGGTCAGAGCATGATAGGGGTGAGAGTGATAGGATCAGAGCATGATAGGGGGGTGAGAGTGATAGGGTCAGAGCATGATAGGGGTGATAGGGTCAGAGCATGATGTGTAGGGGTGATGTAATGTATGTTTGTACTCTCTCTCTCTCTGTGATCCCGTTGATGTCGTGATAAACAACAATGCCTACATTACGTGAATACATATTATAGAGTTGGGGGTCATGGTATACGAGACCTTGGGGTGAGAGGGGTTTAAAGCAAAATTTATAGTTAGGAATAAGAGAGAGAAACAGAAGAGAAACAGCACGCACGAATGGGAATAAAACGGAAAGGTGAAGGGGCAGCAAACGCGAAGGAAAGAGAAGGAAAAGAGGAGTAACAAGGGCAAAGGGAAAAGTAAGGAAAGGAGGACAACAAGAACCAGGAAAAAGAAGAAAAGTGGGACAGCAAGAGCAAATGGAAAAGAGTAGGAGGAGGGAGGAGGAGGAGAAAGAGGAGGAGGAGAAAGATGAGGAGGAGGAGGAGGGAAGAGGAGGAGGAGGAAGAGGAGGGAGGAGGAGGAGGAGGAGGAGGAAGAACAGTTGGGTGGAGAGTAAAGGAATTGGCACGTGTCTAAGGAGGTGGTGGAAAGGGGGAACATATTATCATATATAGTGTAACACATACGTAGTTATAGCATTCTGGTATATACGAACACACTGATAGGGATAGACGGGTTCACTGTCCGTATGTGTTGTGTGTCGTGTGTGTGTGTGTGTGTGTGTGTGTGTGTGTGTGTGTGTGTGTGTGTGTGTGTTTCCTTTTACTAGCTGCTATCATTGTTTCTCACACGCCTGCCCCACGCCCCTTCCACGTGCTGACAGGAAGGAAAGACACAACACACACACACACACGCCTCACGCACGACGCACACGCACACGCACCACACGCACACGCACACGCCACACGTCGCACACGCACCACACGCACACGCACACGCACACGCCACACGCACTCACCGCACAGCACACGCACACGCACACGCACACGCACACGCACACGCACACGCACACG
>JAWZYT010005803.1:0-27500 GCA_034508575.1 Petrolisthes manimaculis | reverse complement strand
TTTGGCAACTGTACATAGTGGGCGTGATATTATCGTATAGAAGAATATGTAGACTTGCTCACAGATAGTTGAATAAATGATGAGGCTTGATATAGATAGATAGATATAAGTGGATGACTAGAGGGGAACGTGAGGATAGACGCAGACTGAGGTAGAATAAAGAAATGTAAGGACAGACGCAAATAGAGACGCAGAATAGACGCAGATGGAATAAACAAACGTAAGGACAGACGCAGACAGAAATGGAAATGGAAACAGAATAGATGCATATGGAATAAACAAACGTAGAGACAAACGCAAATAGAAATGGAATAGAGACGCAGATTAGACGCTGATGGCATAAAGAAACGTAAGGACAGACGCAGATAGAAATGAAATAGAGAGACATAGAATAGATACAGATGGAATAGAGGAACGTAGGATAATAAAATAATAAAAATAAAATAAAATAGAAAATGGGAACTAAGAATGACACAAAACAGCTAGCCTACCCACTATTCAAAACAACAACAACAACAACAACAACAATAATAACAACATCTGAGAACGTGAATACATTAGTTGTCTACTAGAGTTAATTTCCGTGTATCGTAACTTGTGACTACGACTGTACGAGTATATGGAGTACACGTGACTGTCCCCCTGCGTGTTGTTGTTGTTGTTGTTGTTGTTTGTGCATAGTTGGTTTTAGAGGTGGTGCCAATTGGTGAGAGAGAGAGAGAGAGAGAGAGAGAGAGAGAGAGAGAGAGAGAGAGAGAGAGAGAGAGAGAGAGAGAGAGAGAGAGAGAGAGAGAGAGAGAGAGATGCTATGGAGGAGGAAGAAGGGGGAAAAGGAGAAGGAGAGAGAGGAAAGTGGAGGAGAGAGTGGAAGAGGAGGAGGAGAGAGGAAAAGGAGGAGGAGAGAGGAAAAGGAGGAGAGAGGAAAAGTAAAAAGGAAGAGGAGAAGGAGGAAAAAGATAAAGATAGAGGAAAAGGAGGAGGAGAAGAGAGATGAAAATAAGGATGAGGAGGAGAAACACAGGCGTGGTCCAAATTGCAAGTTTATTTTTAGAATACTGGCTGGATATAAATAGACTCGTTCTGGATCCAACAACAACCACTACTACCACCACTAACACTACAACTTTTTTTTATATATAATTAATGTGTCCTCCAAACATATATGCCACGAAACAGGACCAGATTATGAAAAGCAAGGGTGTGTTGTTGTTGTTATTGTTGTTGTTGTTGTTGTGGTGGAGGGTGGCCTGTTTGTAGTTGTTGCTTATAATAGTTTGGAGGATTCAGTTGCTCCAGATTTACCAACACTGTACTACCTCCTTAATGTCTGTTTGAGTTAAGGGGGTGTGGGAGTAGGGGACAGGCTTGGAGGGAGGGAGGGACTGTGGGGGTGCGGGAATAGCGGGACAGGCTTGGGGTGGGTAGAAAGCCTATCTCCTCTTGACCTATACCAAATTGATTATCTACAACTTCCAAACATATCATTATAGAGAGAGTAGTAATAGTAATAGTAGAGGCGACTCAACTTCTCATTAGACGTGAGTACAATGACGTCACCTCACTATATACAAACATTGAAGTACAGTACAAACAAACAAAATACTGTACTGTACACTATATACAAACATTGAAGTACAGTACAAACAAACAAAATACTGTACTGTACTGTACACTCAACAGCCAAAATAACCTTCATGATGATATGAATATTAAGGGGGTGTGGGAATAGGGGACAGGCTTTAGGGGTGTGGGGGTCTTACGTTAGGGGGTACAGGAGTAGGGGGACAGGCTTGGGGAAGGGACCTGAGGGGGTTTGGGAATTGGGGACAGGCTTTCTACCAACTCCAAGCCTGTCCCCTTATTCCCGCACCCCCCGCACCCCCCCAAAGCCTGTCCCCTACTCCCGCACCCCCTTAAAACCATCTCCAGCAAGTTTGTATGAGACAGGAAAAATACTGCTAATAACTGGTTCTCTGGTATGTACAGTCGGGGTCAAAAATAATCATCCCTATAGGGGTAACCCACGTATATAAAGTTTTGACAGCTTCCCTCTGTTCATAGACAAGACCTGACAACTTCAACAAGACAGGTTAAGCGTTAATTGTTTATCACTCCATGGTTCACTGGTATGTCAGGTGATTGCAAACTTCAACAACAACAACAACAACAACAAGATCTGTGGAATGCTTACTATGCCTCGTGACTGTACACACACACACACACACACACACACAGTCAAGCACACTGTTGCTGAAAAGGGCGCGCAGCAGATTATCTCGATCCACCGGAAAGTGCGCCAAAGCCCGCCAAAATATTCCACGTTTCAGGGTCAACCAACACGCAATGGGCAAACTTTGGAGGAATCAATGCGCGTTGATTCAAATAGCTTCAGTGATTCAAATAGCTTCAGTGATTCAAATAGCTTCAGTGATTCAAATAGCTTCAGTGATTCAAATAGCTTCAGTGATTCAAATAGCTTCAGGGATTCAAATAGCTTTAGTGATTCAAATAGCTTCAGTGATTCAAATAGCTTCAGTGATTCAAATAGCTTCAGTGATTCAAATAGCTTCAGTGATTCAATTAGCTTCAGTGATTCAAATAGCTTCAGTGATT
Source organism: Petrolisthes manimaculis (assembly GCA_034508575.1). Classification (NCBI taxonomy): domain Eukaryota; kingdom Metazoa; phylum Arthropoda; class Malacostraca; order Decapoda; family Porcellanidae; genus Petrolisthes; species Petrolisthes manimaculis. The sequence continues at coordinate 24,887 of JAWZYT010005803.1, read as the reverse complement.
CAAATAGCTTCAGTGATTCAAATAGCTTCAGTGATTCAAATAGCTTCAGTGATTCAAATAGCTTCAGTGATTCAAATAGCTCCAGTGATTCAAATAGCTTCAGTGATTCAAAATAGCTTCAGTGATTCAAATAGCTTCAGTGATTCAAATAGCTTCAGTGATTCAAAATAGCTTCAGTGATTCAAAATAGCTTCAGTGATTCAAATAGCTTCAGTGATTCAAATAGCTTCAGTGATTCAAATAGCTTCAGTGATTCAAATAGCTTCAGTGATTCAAATAGCTTCAGTGATTCAAATAGCTTCAGTGATTCAAATAGCTTCAGTGATTCAAATAGCTTCAGTGATTCAAATAGCTTCAGTGATTCATGAAGTGTGTACGACAGTGAGAGGTGAAGGTAGCTACAATTGGAATGGGAAAGGGGAATAAACTTATACAAAACGGGGTTGTTCTTCACCTTTCACCTTCATTAATTAATACATGTTATACGTATATACCCGAGCTCGTGTATTCGCGACCACGTACTTAGATGTTTATGCCATTTGAGTTGGTAACATTTATTTGGGGAGGAATCAGAGTAGGTGGAACATATAATAGAGACATAATACAATCTTTCACCGACAATGACACAGTGTTACCAGCTCAGACGAAATAATTATTAAACATTAAATATTAATTTTGGGGACGTGGTCGCGAATTTACGAGCTCGAGTGTACTATAACAGACAAGCAACGTACAATTGGACTTACTACTGTATAATACCATAATATCATAGACCCATTGTGTATTTGTATTATCCAAGGAAGTTAATTGATTGATTGATTGATATTAGGTGCAGCAACATATCCAAGGAAGTCGTCATCCAAATTAATACATACATTCATTGTTGTTACATCATATATATATATATATACCGGTATATATATATATATATATTTTTTTTTTTTTTTTTTTTAATCCCCATTCGCGGCAAAATCTAAAGCAAAGTCGCAGTCATGTCAGATTCTACGATGCGAGTGTTTTGTTTGTTAATTAATGGGAAGGAAGTGTGGTGGGAATTTTTTAAAGATTATCGAACTCTGGACTCGGGTAAACAAAGTAGGAGGTCTGACTGTTCCTATAATTAGTGTGTGATTTGTTTACATGTTGTTGTACCGAGGCCTGGCATGGGGGGAGGGGGGGGGCTGCATTCCTGATTAGTTGCCAGGATGGATAGATTTGTGGGTAATAAGAACAGACAGAAAAGAAGGGACGAGGAATGGAAGGAAATAGATGGATAGATAGATAGATACATAGATAGATACAAGGGGGGAGGATACAGGAAAATTGAAGAGATGAGAGAAAGAGGGAGGGAGGGAGGGAGGGAGGAGGGAAAGAGATGAGAGAAGGAGGGAGGAGGGAGAGAGAAGATGAGGGTGGATTGGAGTGAAGGAAGGAGGAGGAAAGGAGAGAGAAGATGAGAGAAGGAAGGAGGGAGTGAGTGAGGTAGAGAAGATGAGGGAAGGAGTGAGAGAAAAGAGGGAAGGAGAGTGAGAGAAAAGATGAGAGAAGATGAAGGTGGGTGGGAGAGGGAAGGAGGGAGAGAGAAGAAGAGGGAGGGAGGGAGTGAGAGAGAAGATGAGAGAAGGAAGGAGTGAGAGATATGAAGGTGGGTGGGAGAGGGAAGGAGGGAAGAGGGAGAGAGAAGAGGGAGTGAGAGAGAAGATGAGAGAAGGAAGGAGGGAGTGAGTGAGGGAAGGAGAGGTCGAGACAAGAGTTCGGCCAGCGACCCCTTCCTTCCCTCCCTTCCTTCCTTCCTTCGTTGTTGTTGTTGTTTACGGTAGAAGCAGTGTTGTGTTGTGCTGTGTTGTGTTGGGGACGCCAAATGCTGCTGTCGTTGTTGTTGTTGTTGTTGTTGCCACCTTCGTTCTAGATAATATATACCGTTTTTACCTTTCCTGCTGCATTCTGGCGCCACCTCGTACAGCCACAAGCAAATAACCAACCACCGACACTTTCCTTCCATCGTACAAATAAATAAATCAGTATCATATCAAAATATAATCATAAACCAACCACCAACACTTTCCTTCAATCGTACAAATAAATAAATCAGTATCATATCAAAATATAATCATAAACCACCCACCAACACTTTCCTTCCATCGTGCAAATAAATCAATCAGTATCATATCAAAATATAATCATACAACAACACCTTATGCCAACTCAACCCACTCAATTACAATTATTGTTATGAGGTGCTGCAAAATCATACACGTGTTGTTCATTATTACCAAAATATTTACTACGATGGAAGGAAAGTGTCTGTGGATATTATTATTATTATTATTATTATTATTATGAGGTGGTGCAAAATCATACACGTGTTGTTCATTATTACCAAAATATTTACTACGATGGAAGGAAAGTGTTGGTGGATATTTGATTGTGGCTGTACATACATACACACATACATATTATACTTACTAACGTCGTCGTCTTCGTTCTAGATTTATACTGTTTTTACCTTTGCTGCATTCTGGCGCCACCTTGTCCCTCACCCCCCCCCCCCACACCCCCACCCCCCACCACTACCACACACACACACATTCTCTCCTAGGATCATCAATTATTATAAGTGCGCATGTCTTACTCTGTGTGTGTGTGTGTGTGTGTGTTGTATTTTTATTTTTTGTTAGGCTAATCGTTTTGGTGTTTTTTTTTTTTTTTTTTTTTTTTTGTGTGTGTGTATGTGTGTGTGTGTGTTCTCATCTATAAACACCTACTATCCCACACACTACTGAACATTTGAGGCGAACCAAGGCACGTAAACATTGGCGCCTGTCTGACCCCAATTGTACTCAGCAGGATTATACGTATGTATGTACAGCCACAATCAAATATCCACACACACTTTCCTTCCATCGTAGTAAATGTCTTGGGAATGAAGAACAACACGTGTATGATTATGCAGCACCTCACAATAATAATAATAATAATAATAATAATAATAATAATAATAATAATAATAATAATAATAATAATAATATCGACCGACACTTTCCTTCCATCGTAGTATATATCTTGGTAATGAAGAACAACACGTGTATGAATTTGCAGCATCTCACAATAATAATAATAATAATAATAATAATAATAATAATAATAATAATAATAATAATATCGACCGACACTTTCCTTCCATCGTAGTAAATATCTTGGTAATGAAGAACAACACGTGTATGATTTTGCAGCACCTCATAATAATAATTGTATTTGAGGTGGTTGAGTTGACGTTAATTAAGTGTTGTATGATTATATTTTGATTTGATACCGATTTATTTGCATGATGGAAGGAAAGTGTCGATGGTAATTTGATTGTGGCTGTACAGGCACCTGAAAATATACCCTTCACCTCCCCTCTCCTTTCCTCTCTCCCTCCCCTTCACCTCCCTTCTCCTTTCCTCTCTCCCTCCCCTCCACCTCCCTTCTCCTTTCCTCTCTCCCTCCCCTCCACCTCCCTTCTCCTTTCCTCTCTCCCTCACGTCCACCTCCCCTCTCCTTTCCTATCCCTCAGACCCTCCTCCCTTTCCTCTCTCCCTCCCGTCCATCTCCCCTCTCCTTTTCCCTCTCCCTCAGACCCCCCCCCCCCTCCCTTCCCTCTCACATCCTACTCCCTGGGCTACCACGGTCAACGAATACCTTCCCTATATAGGTAAATATTTTAATTCGCACGAATTCAAGAATTTCTTTTTTAACCGAGACGTCAACTTATGGAATAGGCTTCCCCGTAATGTAATAGACTGTAATACCGTAGACAGCTTCAAACGTCGCTTAGATAAACACCTTGCATCTAATCCCTGACTTACGATGTTTACTAATGAATATTTTTTGCCCATTACAGATGGCAAGTTAGCCAAATTTCAACTACTTTCTATCTTTCCTATAAAATTTCCTTGTTGAAATTTTTCTGTTAACCCCACAAGGTTATGACTCCTGACTTTATTTCCTGTACGGCTCATGCCGGAGGGAGTGGAGGGTGGGGAGAGATCCTTCTACTTTGCTATCCTTATCTACGACTATCACTGGGGAGTAATATATTCTCTACCAGTAACCTTCTAATCAGATCACCCCGTGTGGACCGTAATGTCTGTTGTGATCTGTATTTCTATGTAACTCTATGTAACTTGTCGTAAAAGGCTACTTATTAATATAACTTGTGAAACATAATGAAAGCCCCACCACAGTAACCTTTAGGCCCGCTATATAATTATATATTATTTTCACCAGATTTCACGACACGACTTTTGTATTTGATAGATAGTATACACACACACCTTCTGTCCACAGGCGGCTTGTCGACACGAGAGCACATACCTGGTGGAGGAACAGAAGACAGCTTTCCTAGAGGTGGGAGGGCCTAGGGAGTGGCTGGACGGGTTACAGTTCGCTCCCAAGAAGCTACGGGAACTCCACTATGCTAACATCATCCTGGCACACCGACCCTGGCTCTTTGATCAACACCACGTACAGGTTGGTATATAGTCTCGTGTGTGTGTGTGTGTGTGTGTGTGTGTGTACCAGTTTGTGTGTGTGTGTGTGTGTGTGTGTGTGTGTGTGTGTACCTGTGTGTGTATGTGTGTGTACCAGTTTGTGTGTGTGTGTGTGTGTGTGTGTGTACCAGTTTGTGTGTGTGTGTGTGTGTACCAATTTGTGTGTGTGTGTGTGTGTGTGTGTGTGTGTGTGTACCAGTTTGTGTGTGTGTGTTTGTGTGTGTGTGTGTACCAGTGTGTGTGTGTGTGTGCAGGAAATACTTGTAATACCTGACTCATGCACTGTATAATTTGCTAATATAACCTTTGTATATAACCTTCTCCTCTACATCCTCACTTTTTTGTCCTCTCCTTCCTTGGTCCTTGGCTCTCCACGTCAAACCACCCTCAGTCACATTGTGTCTCTTGTGTTGCAGAAGCTACTAAAGTGTGGTTGGTCAGTGAGTGAGGCAACCCATGCCATCTGCCTCCTCGCACAGTTCCATGCTCTCTCCTCCTTCGTCATTGGATGTGGGGTGGAGGCGGTGTCTGGTGAAGGGGAGGTTCAGCAGCCACTCTTTGTACAGGTGTGTAAGCCGAACTCCTGGGCCCTTGGAGTAACATGGCTCTTGTGTGGTGGGATGCAACCCTTACAGATAAAAAAAACAGCTTTGTTCCACATTTTGGTTGGTAGGCAATGAAGCACTGGACAGAATTTTCTTTAGGATTTGCAACATAGCAACCATATATATTATCCACAAAATATTTCGTGTTGACCTAGGAGTAATTATGGATGGATGGATGGACGGACGGACATATAGTCACTTTGTGTATTATATATAGATGCCATTCAGTAATGTATATGACATTGTGAGGTACTGTCGTTGTCAGTAATAATAATCCATATTGGGGGGATTCAGGTAACCGTTTGATAGCTTCTCTCTGTTCAGTGGCTGAAAAACTTCCCAATAAATAAGTTAAGTACAGTACCATCCTTTAATTTGCGACAAGCACCTACTCGCTATTACTGTACATAATATGAAAACGTGAAAACATTAAACAGCAATTCGTTTGAATTGCCCATATGTTGATGATTCTTATTGTCCATGACTGTACAGATGATCAGCTTCTAATCAGTTTCTTTCCTTGGGTGACAACAGCCGTGTCCGTCAGGTTCACCCAGCAGCCAGGAACTGTTTGAAGGAGGCGTGGACGTCCTGGTGGAGCGCATGAAGACGCTCTCTGTTGCACACTCTGATTACTCCTGTGTGTCCGAGGAATGCACCAGAGTAAGGTAAGGTGAAGTGAGGTGTAGTGAGGAGGGCCGGCACTGACATTGCAACTGTGAATACAGTATATATATATATATCTGTATAAATAATAATAAATTTGGCATTACTTGCAAGAAATGACGCTCATTCACTCTGCTTCCTATCCAATGACAGCTTTGAAAAACTGAAAAAGCAGGCAGCTACATTTTCAAGCCTCGATGTGGACTGTCCAGCAAATATGCCTTCCCGATACTCTCACCTCTCCCCCGACTCAGACTTCGTGTACACGGATTTCAGCAAGAGAGGCGAGAAGTCTTCAGTGCCTACGCTCAAGTCCCAGGTGAGTGGGTGGATGTGGGATGAAGCACACACTCACAGACACCAACACAACACACACATACACTTCTCCACATGCACCCCCATACACACACTCTATCACTCTACAATTATATCACCTTAGTGACCATTACGAAGTTGATAGGCATTAAGCCCCAATAACCACACCAAACCAACCAAAATATGAGGGATGAATGGAGGACGGTAGAGGTGAATGAGAGATGTTGAGCATTGGAAAGTTGAAAGTGATAAGTGGGTAGGAATGAGAGGGGATAGAGGTGTTTAAGGGTACGAGAATAATTTTTTTACATATCTGCAAAATGTTATCAGTTGCAAAATATTTAGGTATTACTATATCCATTTACATTAACCAACAGGAGATTGTATCATACTCTATGGTACAGTATTCCATTTGATAATCCTTTCCTTCCCAGTCTAATCAGTATCCCTTCCCAGGATTGTTCATGGGAGGAACACGGATTCTCCCTGGTGAGTGAATTGTACTGCTCCGTGGCAGACATACTCGACGACAAGTTCAAGACTGCCTATGACCTCACCTACTACACCTGCGGCCTTAAGACTCACATAGACACCTTCCCCTTCCGTCGAGGTGTCTGGAACTATCTCCATTGTCTCTATGGAATAAGGTAAGTGTGTGTCTCTACAAATCCTAATGGTAATGCAAAGTACTGTAACTCAAACAGCTACAGACCCAGAGATACTATTGAGGTGGAAGTGACATATGTCCAGGCAATTCTGAAAGTTGCCACCTTGTTAAATTGGCAGACTGTTAGGTATATCCCTGATACACTGTCACCTGTGTAATATATACCGTCTTCTTTCTCCAGTCTATTCTGTATTTTCTTTTATGATAGATGTGGTAAACATGTATTTCCTTATTAACCTGAGAACACTTAAACTTTTAAAAATGTCTTCACAATGAGTTCCAACACTGGAAGTTATGACATAAATAGTTCATCATACAATCACATAATACATGATACAGAAGCATAATGTAAATGCTCGGCAAATGGGAAACAATAGATAACGCTAAAGCAACTTAAAGTTTCTGAACACTACAAGTCCATTTGCAGAATGAACTTTTCTTCAGAGATTTGTCCAAAATATTAATAAATAAACAACTAAAGTTTTGTCCACTGTTTCCCTCCCACCCAACACACCTGGTAACTTAAAATGGTAAAATATAGTACTGTACTTACTCTCAGATGCAGGGAAGCAAGCTATGAAGTGAAGATCTAGGGATTGAATGGATAAATGGATATCTGAAGGTGGTAGTGTAGGTCAGCAGTGCCTGAAATAGAAAAGGAGAGAGCTATGTTTAATTAACAATACTGTACTACTTAATTTGGTACTTGGGAGGGATCCTATACACTCATCGGATCCTGATATTGACTTCCTGAGGATATACTTTACATCTCAGTGTTGATGTTACTCATCTTAAAAATCATTGTCATACTTTCTAATCTAACATCAAACTTGGATATTTAGCTGAATATTTCTCCACTCTTTTGACATGGAAAAATGAGGGTCCTGATGATGATAATGATGGGTAGGTGCCACAACAGTGAGGTCATATGTTGCCTGAATAATGTTGGTAAAAACAACATATGAAAAAGAAGACAATAATGACTATAACAAAAATACATTCTCCTTATACATTTGACCTCTAGTAATGAAACACTAGAACATAAATCACACAACTCAAAAAAATGAAATTATGGTTAATGCAATATATTTTTTCCTCAGACATGATGACTACGACTACAGCCAAATCAACCATCTATTAGACCGCAATTTGAAGTTGTTCCTGAAAACAGTGTCCTGCTTCCCTGAGCGATTGGCCTGCCCATCCTCTCCTCCTGATCCTGCCTTAGCCACTGTTATGAAGGGCTTCCTAATGAGTGAGAAAGTAAGTATAGAAGCACTTGTGGCTACTTTTTATGTATGGGTAGTTGTAACTAATCCAAATCAAATTACAGAGTATACATGCTGCAAAGTACAGTATTATTTTTCATGTAAAATTTGTAGATAAAAACTTGGCCAGTCTTTGCTAGCCTTCTACAGAATGATATACAAGGTGCTACTAGATGGAACTAAATATTAATGTATTGCCCTGCAGATCCATGTAATGGTGCTGGTACTGGAAGCAAGGCTACAGGCGGAGCTGCTACACGGACTAAGAGCCATCGGACACTGTCGCATGTAGCACCCCGCCATCTGTCCCCTCTCTGCCACACACACCAGGAAGAAGCTATTGTAGCCTCATTCCTCTTTCTCCCGGTCATCATTGTCCCAGATCTCTTTTTTCTGCTTCCCTCATCATCCCTGCTTCATTGCAAGATACCTGTATGTTGAAATTCTTCCTTAGGAATATGCTCATGTGCAACGAGGTACTGAGCGCAATATATGGACAAATGCCACAGCAAAAGGCATGCCATGCTGTTTTCATTCATATCTTAAGTGGGGACAACCATAGCTTAGCCGTTTCGTAAACATAGCATCACCTGAGTCTCATCCCACCGTATTCAAAACCCACCCAGTTTTCTCCTGTCTCTGTATCCATAACTTTCTCCTTCCCTTCCTTTCCTCCTGTCTGTATTTTAAACTCTTCAGTGCTATAGCCAATCCCAATACAGTATGCATAATTTACTCTTTGCCTTGTTCCCGCCATACTCCCTATTCTAAAGTCCCACCCATTCCCAGTCTTTCAACTTGTGCTCCTTCTCTTCCTCCTACTTCTTCAACTTTTGCATCACTGCTCAATTTCTTCGGTTGTGTTGGCAGAGTGAGTGGCTGAATTGCCTCGAGGAGCTCACAAATACCAAAGTAAATGTAATAATTTCCTCAAAATAATCAAGATTTTTTGCTTCCAGTTTTTCCAGTCTTGTGATGGGAAACTGCCTATTCGTGTGCACGTAAACATTACCCACATATCAGGACCCCTTGTTAAGTTGGGTTATGTTATGAGTGTTATGAATCAGTTAAATAAGAAAACTGTTCATAAACTTAATATCAGCGTTGGCAAGTGGAATCGGAAGTGATCTGAGATTATAATTTATCTGGCTGTGAAAGTCTTGTACCACAGAGTTGGGTGATGTAGGCTGCAAGAGGGAGTCTGTCTGCTTCTTGCATGTTACTTGATTGTTGTCCTAGTTTTGTACACTCGCTATCCAAAATTTGTATTTGTCTTGTTAAAGTTTTGAATCATTTGACATACCCGGTACGGTATTAGTGAACCAATTACAACAATGCTTACTTTGTTTCATATTTGTTTGAGCTTCCTTAATACTTGATGAGGCTATTTGAAGCAAGCCTGGATATATATTTTGGATCACGAGTGTACAAGAGATCATTAATGGGGTCGTCTTGTCTGTTGTGGATGGACTGGAGTCTACGCAAAGCTCAGAATAATGCAAGAAAACAACAAACCCTCAACTCATATACTGAAGTGCTCTGTTTTTTGGTACAATTCTGTAGTCCTCCCATTTACCCACAACAACAAATGATCCCCTTTTAACCACTTCTCTTCCTCTTGCTGTTGTTACTAAGGATCTTAAATATCATAGAGCTTTGAATTTTCATAATAGTGAGGTTTATAATGTTTTAATAACTCAGTCCAGAGTTTGTTATATATAGGTAGGTTAATCTGTATATTTTTTGTATATTGGCTGCTATTACTGATAGCTAGTAGCATTGCCCAATTCTTTCTTGCAACAACGATGCTGGTTCAAAGTCCCATTGAAGTTTGGTATGTAATATTTAAGCATTTTTTTAGTGTACTCTTTTCTAGATAGGAAAGACTGAAATGTCTAAGGATCTAATATTTTTGTTATGTAGAAATTCTAAAGTAAACTAATTATTATGATAAGTAAGCATTTTTTAACAGTGGCACAGTCTGACATCTATTGATCAAAGATAAAGTAAGATATATTATAGTTCAATAAATAGTTTATATTGTAAGATCTGACACTAAGTTAGAGGAACTCCCAAATTGGGAGAAATTGTTCAAGAATTTCTGTAGAGGAAACACTAATTGAGAAAGAGTATATGACGGCATTGATTAATTGCGGACTCGTATTTAATTTCAACAGCATCAGCAAAATTATTCTCTGGCTCCTCTCAAAGAGTGTTTAGTTTCTGCAGTATGTCAACGTACCGGTAGGTGTGTTTGTTACTGCCTGGTAGACGTGATATTGTCATATTGGTGTTGCTTGCTTCACTGCCATGTTGACACATCTTATTGCAGTTAACAAGTTCACAGAAGTAACACCTTAGCAAAATCATAGTTCCTCCAGTCTTTATGAGAAGAGTTTGAAGGCTGTCCAACTATACAATACTGTACAAATTTTGAGTTGCCTCGAGAGGGTTCACAAATGCTTTTCAAACTCTTCTTCCATTGGTTTATCAATCTAAACACACAGTCAAACACACTGTCTAATGTCTATACATGCTATTATCTTTAGTGATAACCTTTATTAATACATTTTTGAACCAGTCTCCTGTTATTTTGCTCAAACATTTAAGGGATACAGTACTTTACTCAAATATTGATACTAGTTCTGGACTTATTGAGAGTTCAGTCTGTCTCAATTACATTACTATTAATGATTCATTTCCTGTTCAGCAATTTTGCAAAATTTTGTATGGTAGCTGCAACCAGTGTGGAATGAAAGTGATGACTATTATATTTTTAAAGGAAAATCAGCAGCAGTTGTAGTACTGATTGGGTGGGAAGTTTGTCAAAAAAAAGAAAAAAAAAATATGGCTCTGAACTGAAAAACACATACAGTACTCTTAAAATACCACAGCCTCTAAAATGTGCTCTGACCGAGATACAGAAAAAGCTGTAGAAGGTTTATTGTTAACTAAATGTGTGGTGTTCCAGGAAGTAGAGTAACAGATGGGTCTTTTCTTCTAAAGAGAAAGTCCTTTCAGCTGGAGCTTACACCAGAAATCTCAGACATTTCTAGTTCATCCTAAAATACCACATCACTGCTCTGATTTGTCCACCTATATTTATAGTGAACACACACTAGGTCTGAATGAAGGTCGGTCCAAGTGTTTATGTTGTTCACATGTTTAGTTACAATCATGTTCCCTTGCTCATGTAAGTTATGAATAATTTGTTCCTTTGCTCTCTTTCATTTATGTGAATGTATGGAAAGCTTAAAGTAAGGTATTAGTTCTTGTAGAGGAGAAATGAAGATTTTCAAGTGATGGAAAGTTTGGGGTATAGGATACTGTACAGTGTAGACAACAAGTGGTGTTAAGAACATGTTACAGTATTTTCTTCCATAATAATATGTGATGATTTTTGTAGTATGAGGTCTATGTTTATCAAAAGTAATGAGGCAAGGCAATAATAACTGGTATAATGGCTCTCCAACCATTATATCAAACACTGTTATCACTGAGCCAATGATTATTCTCAGACAAAACCCTTAGATGTCTCCACAAGGTGGAACAATCAGGGTTTGTTGCAAGACACTTGATGTCATTAATACATATTTATTGTGTGACTGAAATGTGGAATTTCATGTCATATTTGTCTTGGAGGATAAAGCTGATGTGAATAGCTGTGAAAGGAAACTGTTAAATCACCTAATATGTTTAGAATCTAACATATGGATGTTAATGGTAGCTAAAACCATGCAGGTGTCATCTGTACCATACCTTAGTATCTCTTTCTCTAGTTCAGGGTAAATGTTCATAGATACCTAATAGTACATTGTCATAAAAGGGTGAATGTACAGTAATTAGCTAAAGAGGCTGTGGATTCCCTTTCAGCTAGAGAAATATTGATTATAACATTCTGTTGTTAATGACTCCATACTGTATCTCCAGGATAAGCCTCTTCTGTTACTGCCATGTGTTCATGTTGTCAGGAATTTCTGATCTACCTGAATAAGATTATTGAACCAGGAAATAATATTCACATTCTAATATGGTTATGCTGAAGAAGTGGAGCTTTGAGTACATTGCATTATAGTTATTGTGTAGCCTTGGCTAAACATCACAAGCTGTGACATTCATCCTAAGCAAGGTACTGTATCTAGAATTTTTCATCCATCTAAGTGCATCCCTGGCCTTTAACTTTAGGGTTGGATTACAATCGGTCATGGACAAATGAATGGATGACAGAGATAATAATGAACAGCAGGAGAAGGTCTGGGTTCATCATGCCAGGAATTCAGTATGTAGTTCATAGATTTGTGTGTATGTCAGTGAACTAGAGGCTAATCCTTCCTCCAGATTATGCCACAGTACAGACAACCTCAGTATAGAAGCAGTTTTGTTGCAAAGTCTTGAGGAATCAGGGAAATGGTACGCTGCTTCCATTTTCTTGTCTCTCCCAACTAGACACTTCTTCCTTTTCTCTTTGTCTCTCCCTTTTATTCCTTTGCATGTGTTTATTTTCTGTATTTGTCTATTTTCTTCCTTGTTGTTCCAGCTTCTTTAGGACATTCTACATGACTAAATGATGACCTTTCTGTATTGTAATCACCTTCTTTCTTATATTTAATTATTTAATTCTTTTCCTTTCATGTTTTGTTTCTCTGTTAGAGTAATTAAGTGCCATATGGCCACAGATGCATGGCAGGAGAAATTATTATTATTATCATCCAGTCATCAATTATAATGCAGGCCCCTTTAAACTCATAAAGCTAGACTATATGTGAATGTTTTTGTACTGGTATCTCCAATAAATATAAATCCAGTTTTGATACATCGAGTTTGAAATATTGGTGTCAGCAGAATAGAGAATGAATGCATTGGGTTGTTGTGGCTGTGGAGGATCATGAGGCTCGTGTTATTAATTAAGGGGAAAGTCTCTCGTCGGTGAAGCGGAAAATCTAGGGCCGTATTCAAGAACATCCGAAGTGTATACGATGGTGTGGTACTGTAAGGCGGCTCTGTCGTTCGTCTATGGAGCCATTGTACCGGTACCACTTCATCATATGCACCACAAACATTCTTTGAATATGGCCCAAAGTGATTCTTCCAAACCATGCCGGGATACAGACGGCACTAATGTTACTTTTATGGGGAATCTGCTGTTGGTTTAGTGATTCCTCCAAATTATGCCATGAAACATATCCCATCGTAGTAGTAACACTGGGGGCGTCTGTTTCTTGGCAATGTTACTTTGGAGGAATCAGTAGCCCTCCAATTTACCATCAAAAGATTCCTCCCTTAAAATTTGCCTTCCAATTGAGCGAAGAAGAAAATTAATAATACAACTCTCAAACTCTTGATGGGTATTACAATAATTATATATTTACCGAAGGTCTTTACTCTGACACACACACACACACACACACTTACACACGGCCTCTCAAACCTTTCTAATCTAATACAGTGAGAATTAGGGTATCCTTTGATAATTATGCATGGTGGAAAACACAAAAATACGAATTAATAACACCACCTACTGATTTTCTTTCCTACAATGATAATTAATAATGCTACACACACACACCTACAAAGTTAATTAATAATGCTACACACACACACACCTACAAAGTTAATTAATAATGCTACACACACATACACACAAAGCCATCTAAAAACACGAATTAATAACACTACCCACAGACTTTCTTCCCTACAACAGATAATTAATAGAACTAATTGATATACTCACAAATACTCATAGATGTGAGATATAATATTGTGGTAATTAATAAAGCTAACGTTAATTCATATTTTTTTTTAATAATATGCAAAAAACAACCAACCTGCTGCAGTAGCCAGTGTTATTGTTGTTCTTGTTGTAAGCCCTCAGAGTATTATTACTTCTGTCACATAGACGATTTGTTTACCTTTCTAACAGTATTGCCAGGTGTCTTTGGCGGAATATCCATCTCTTTTAAATTATTATATTTCAGAATTTCCCGGTTTGCCCTCCAAAAAAGTTCTAGTTTACACTTGAAGATGATTATACATACCTTGATTGAATTGTATTTTGTCTGATTGAAATTTTCCTGATTACTCTTTAACGTTCTTCATATTTCCCCGTGTAAAATATGGACATTTCCCTGTAGCTGGCAACACTGCTCTAGAGGGTGTTGAGGTTCCCAGAGTCTGGATCCAGTCCCTCAGAGTCTGTATAATATCTGAATGTCCACAACAAACATCTACTTACACTTAATGTTTAAAGTGTGGGTTTTTTCTCTTGACATGTATATTAGTCTGAAGGAGAGGGATACTATAGATATGTTTACTGTATCCTGTATCTGTGCTGAGTTTTTCCTCCATAGTGTGATGTCATGACGGGGTTTGCAGAATGCATTGCTGCTGGTTTTCATGAAATTTGACTCCTGTGAATTTTCTAAGGGCTTTCACAATGTACTGGTTAAATATACCCACCTGTATTCATGTCTGTTCATAAGTGAGTATGAAAGTGAATGTAATGTATAAATAAAAATATGGCTTATATTCTTGTATATTGAAAAATCACCATGTTATTTCTCCTTCAAACAATATTGAACAATACAAGCACATGTTTTTCTCATTTCCATTACAGTAGGGATAAAATTGAGATGGGCTTTACGTTTAATAGTAAAAGATTTATCGAGTGAAAAGGACCCTGTGAATATGTATGAGACTTAATGGCTTCTGATTCCTCCTGACTGTGCCACGAAACAAGCTCTTCTATATAAAATAGATGGTGTTTCGTGGCAATATCCTGACTATATCACTGGTCTAAATACTTTATTCGTAAGAGTTCAAACAAGGTAAGGACTAGGCAGTAGGCCGGAGGTACTGCTTTAAAATCATAATAATTCTAGACTCATACGCCAGGACGAAGAAAATTTTCAACAGTTTCGAAAGAAGCACGAAATATTTTGGCGAGGTCAGTAATTATACACATATTGCCTCTGCTTTGGTTAATAAGTATTCTTAGTACTAACTCTGGGTCACGCATAGTACGTGACCCAGAGATTTCGTTAAAGAATATAACCCATGTATGAGAGTGGGTACAACCATCGGAGATAAACACGTAAATATATACAGTAGTTTAATAACCAAAAGTCCAATTATCAAACCATTGACCAATTTAATTCCCGACGTCACGAACCTAAGAAAAACTGCCACTTTTCACCAGATAAAATAATTGTTAACGACAAAGTTGGGGAAGTCCTCGATCGGTGATCTCTTTCCCTCATGATTTCGGCCTCATAAAAATGTATAATTAGAGGTGAAAAACTGTTCTGATTGCTCTCATTTTTTTTAACATAGGGCATTGTTCTTTCAGAAACATAGTGTTTTTTTGTTTTAGGCCAAAGGTGCAGGTATGAACTAATATAAATGTTATTAGTTCTGCCAACCCCTGTACTATTTTATGCTTGTAATTGCTGTTTTACTGTATGTTGCACACCAATTCTTATCTATGATGCTAATATAATTACTGAATAATAACATCTTAAAGTGCAGACGTACGATGTATCAGTAATTATCGCGGGGAAGATTTTACAAAATACATCTAAACTCGGCCAACACTCCGTTCCCCAACTTCCATATTAAAACCGCTGGCGATCACACGCAACCCTTCAGTTAGTGACCCCGGGAATTCCCCATACATTAGAAATACTATACCATAAGCCCGTACGATATTTTTCCTTCCCTTCCATGGAATGTAAACAAACCGAGTGGGTTGCAAGGCGTATGATAAAAGTGAAGTATGTGTAATTAAGTAATTAATGGGGTGTTTTTTGTGACGAAAATGTCCTCTATCCCCCCTCACTGTCACACACTTTCCGTGTGTGAATTTCTGGCGCTGTAGGTGGTCACATGACAATTTGTATAGCATGACAGACAAACAGAGTCTCTTCATTTAGATATATAGATATCTTGCAATAACAACTTTAATTACCTATACCTACTTAACCTAACCTTAACCTAAACATCACAATTTAAACACTTAATTAAGGTGGATCTAAGGAGTCTCGACAATACCACACCATTTTCCAGTGTTTTGCCAGTAAAGTATCACAATATTTCGCTATAGCGCCATATTGTTTACATAGTGCCATATTGTTTACATGTGAAAGTGGCCCACCAATACTATTTGGTGAGAGTGTAGGTCTGCATATATATTTTCTTAATTAATGTCATTATCAGGGAGTTCACGGTGATGTACTATACTTGATATTGTCTTTGAAGAAGGGGATGTAACACACACACACTCTCCATTTCCTTCTCTCTCTCTCTCTCTCTCTCTCTCTCTCTCTCTCTCTCTCTCTCTCTCAATAATGACAAAGGTGAGATTATAGGTCCTGGGCTTGTCTTTGATCTCCACCCAGGCTCTTTGGAAGGGAATGGGCAGAAAGAGGGAGGTGGCAGTGGAGGAAGAAGTAGATAAGGAGAAGAAGGCATGTGTCGAATGAGAGGAGGAGGAGGAGGAGAAGAAGAAAGAGAGAAGGAAAAGGTGAAAGAAGGGAGGAGGAGAAGGTAAAATAAGATATAAGAAGGAGGAGGCGAAAGAAGGGTGGAGGAGGAGAAAGTGAAAGGAGGGAGGAAGAGGAGGAGGCGAAAGAAGGGAAGAGGAGGAGAAAGTGAAAGGAGGAAGGATTATGAAATGTGTGGAGTGAAGGAGATAGATAATATAAAGCAATACTAAGAACATTCAAACAGACAACAACACGCATTCTGATCCTTTCAAGGTTGCTGAATTATGCTATGCTAACGTATCTATACTAGGGTGTGGCAAAGTACAGTAAAGAAGAAGGCTCCTCCCTTCTGTTCTCTCCAGCCCAAACTGACCGGAAAAGAAAAGAGAAGGAGAAGGGAAAAGGAGGGAAGGAGAAAGAGGAGACAGGAAGGAACGAAAGAGGATGGTAAGTAGTAAAAAGCGTGGGACATTAATTTTGGTTTTGTAACGTGTTTTTTTTTCTCTCTCTCTCTTGATGCCACTAACACTAAATGATAATGAACATCTAAATGGGCTAACAATAGAAATGGAATGGAGGGAGGAAGTAGAGTGAGAGAGACGAAGACTGGTGGGGAGGAATAATGAGAGGGATAGAGAGAGGACGAGAGGGAGAAATGGTCACTGAAACAGGAGGAGCAAGAGAGGTAAACAAAGAGGGAAAAGTAAGGGAGGTATTTCCTTGGAGGAAGGATGAGAAAGAGTATCACATGGATAGTGGATTGACACACACATCACATACAGAAGGATTGCAAGTCAGTTGAAGTCACTACAGGTAACATGTAACAAATGGATGAGCTTGGGTTCCTTTGCAGAGATTAAATTTGTGTGCGTGTGTCTGTGTGTGTGCCAGTAACAGAAACAAAACAAACACTGTACTCTCTACTCTGCCTTCACGTTGATGGTGTTCCTAGTACAGTTCATATCTTTCTTTATGACAAGTGTTACACTCTGGATGTCTTACAGTGCATAAATAAAGCCATTAAGTTATCAGTGACAACAAGCATTCTTTGGGACTGGAAAAACAGAGTTACATAGGAGGTTGAGTAACATAGTCACTTGGTCCCCCAGTGTGGCAGTTCCCGCATGATGTCGGTCTCTACACTTGAGAAACTTGCCGATATAGAGAGGGTGTAAAGTGAGACCGAGGTGGTACAGTTGTTGACATTCGGATATGCTGGCCAGACCCAATGGTAGACTTGTGTCCCACCACCATAGTCCTACTCCACTCTCCCTCACACTCAGATGGTCCACACCATCTGCTGCTACGTGCTGCACCACCTCTTCACCTTCTGTCACGTGCTGCACCATACCTTCTGCTACCACATTCTGTCTCATCTCTTCACCTTCTGTCACGTGCTGCACCACTTCTTCACCTTCTGTCACGTGCTGCACTATACTTTCTGCTACCACATGCTGTCCCATCTCTTCACCTTCTGTCACGTGTTGCTTCAAATATTCATCTCCTATGAGGTCCAAAGTTGTGTTGTGATGTGTTGGGGCATCACTGGGTTCTACTAAGTCCATCCCTGACGTTCGTGACATAAACACAGGGGTTACTGAGACTTGCCTGCGAGGTAGTGGTGACGCCTCTCCCTCCCCCCTTGACCAGCGATCCAAGTAGTGACGGAAAGCCATTTCACTCCAGTCGAAGTTGCTCTCAGTTTGATAATTCTGGTTACCCTTATTCAGTGGTGTGTCTAAGTAGTTGCGAGTTCTGTGTTGTGGCACCACCAACACATGTGTCCTCTGGCTTATCTGTTAAACAACAACACATCATTATCTTACCTACAATACACCACACAGGTTGCATGGCTGAACATATTGTGAGGTAACTGATTGATGTTTATTTGACTGATTAATTCACTTAATGACTATGTACAGCTGCGGACAAAACTCTCTCGACACATTTGGCAGCATTTGGCATCTAATAGGGTGATGGGGGTTAGAGTGTTCATACTATTTTTAGTGTTGTAATCATTACATACAATACATAACAGTAGTAATACGAGTGAGTTGACAATGGACTTGCGCAATAAACTGAAAACCCTGGCCGCAGTCACATCACATTCGCGCGTCGAGTCAAACACACTGGCGATTCGCATGCCAACATGGACTACTTCAACTCGCCCTATCTCCACAACTATTCATCGTACAGCCCTCCCGATGGTACCATTAGAAAGAGGAAGAGTTGAAAGTAAGGATGGAACAATTTTGAAGTCAGTACACTATATAGGTTAAGAGTGTGAGCGTTGTGAATATAGGGCAAATCGAGAAATTTTGACGCGAGCTGCTGAGTAAACCTGGGAGGCAAGGTGGGGGGGGGGGTCCCGGAGTGTATGGGTTAAGTGAATTAATCAGTCAAATAAACATAAATCAGTTACCTCACAATATGTTCACCCATGCAACCTGTGTGGTGTATTGTAGGTAAGATAATTATGTGTTGTTGTTTATATTGTTGTACTTTATATTGTTAGAGCTTTTGCATGGTGAAGTTTAATTGGATTATGGTATTTATTGATGAATTGACTGGCTGACTGACTGATCTGCTAACCTTGTACAGGAGGGGGACGACTATGTGGTGTACTTCCATGAGAAATGAGAGGACATCCGTGAGTGGCAGACTCTTGACCCACTCGATTTGCCACGACGTGTACCCTGAGGAGAAATACAAAATGATCCTTAAACACCAACACTATATTTCTACATACTTTCAAAGATGTAATGGCTCCCCCAATTACTTAATGAGCTTGTTTGCTAAATGTAATGTTATCCAAGGCAAATACATACTTAACTCAATTTAAAAGCACTGGAATGTAGGCGACACATGCATGTATCTAAGGTCATATATAATTAGAAGAGAATCGGTGCATTTTTTCCAAACAAAATAACAAAACATCTAATATTATGCATCATAGTTTACAAGGGGAAGGGAAAGTAAAATGCTGAATCCGGCCCAGTCCCCCCAGCTTGTTTACCTTCCCACTACCCCTTTTCGAGAAGGAAAATATCTCGCTCGTATGAGGACCAACTAATTATATCTCCCAACACCCCTATCTCTACTATCTCTGTTTTCCACTTCCCCGTTAAGATTTGGAGTCTCCCTCCTATCTCCCCGCCACTTTAGCAAGACACTCCCCCAACCCCCGTCCTCCCGACAACCGTAATAACATCCACAAACCACATACAGCAAGGAAAGCTGTAATCAGCCGTCCAAAGTAGAAAAGGGAGGAAACACAAGTTGGTGGTACAACCAACTGGTAAGACTAACGGGCTCACGGGCATGTACCCCTGAGCCAACAAAACCACCGTCTGTTGTCTTCCTTGTTGTGCCACCCAATCGGGCGATCTCATTGGCTACCCAGAAGGAATGAGAAATAGTAAGAGAGACAGTCAGAACGGGCCAGGGAGTGGTAGAGGATGCTAGATTCCTCATTTCTGGATAGAACCAGCCCTCACCAGTGTGCTGCTGGGTAGATGAGAAGTGTTCTGGGTGGTTTACATCAACACATCTTTCTCAACGTGTGTGTGCTGGGTAGTTGAGAAGTGTGCTGGGTAGATTACATCAACACATTTTCCCCCTGCCATCAACAGCCTACAGGGTTGCTATCCTTGCTCTTACGGCCGGGTACCTATTTACTGTTATTTGAACAGGGACATAGAGGGCTGGGAAAGTTGTCCTACAATTCCACTGACCCAGGAATTGAATCCAGGATCTCTCACGGAATTATTTGTAATACATATTACATTGTTATCTGGACATAATCTGACAAGGGATGATATTTTCTCTTGCTTAAGTTGTAATAAAGGTATCCAATCAGAGCTTTGTTTGTTGATCTAGCAACCTGTATGACTTAGCAGGTGATGTGCTACTTCCTACTGAGACATAGGGACCCTGTATTAAGAGTATTAAAGAAAGTATAATATAAATGATTGGAAGTAGGGATGAAAAAAGTAATGTGGCAATTCCACTACTGATAACTCACCAATAACAAGGAGGTGATGAGGTGGCGTCCCTTATGATAACTCATCAATCATTACACATGCTATCACAGACTCACCAATAACAAGGAGGTGAGGTGGAGTGTCTTCTCCTGAGGCCCACCTCTCCAGCTGCTTCACCTCTGGGCTCTCCCTCACTTCCATCAGGGTTACCCCGTAAAAACATCGGAAACTTGAAGACAAACAAAATATAGTAACAGGACATCTATATGATGCAATACCCCACTGAGGGCTACTGTGGCCAGGTCATTTAAGGGACAGGAGGCCAACCCTGTCCCAGTGGTGGTATTACACGGGAAAAAACTCCTACCTACCGCTCCAAGGCTCGAACCCAAGCATGAAACAAGGTCTCGAGACTCCACTCAGGTTGTTTAACCCACACCACCACCACGAACTTATAATTATAATCTTAAAAAGTATAATCTATACATCTAAATGAAGAGACTCTGTTTGTCTGTCATGCTATATAAATTGTCCTGTGACCACATACAGCGCCAGGAATTCACACACGGAAAGTGTGTGACAGTAGGGGGAACAGAGGACATTTTCGTCAGAAAAAACACCCCACTAATTACCTAATTACACATACTTCACTTTTATCATACGCCTGGCAACCCACTCGGTTTGTTTACATTCCACGCTGCTACCGCTGTGAAGGAAAAAATATCGTACCGTGCGTAGCACGGGCTTATGGTATAGTATAAATTAAAATAACAACTGAAGCAAGATCAATCACTTGTATTGTGTGTGTGTGTGTATAATCCTTCGTCTACTGCTTGATAATATATCCAGACATCACAGCAGACTGATAATATATTTTTCTGACTGACTGTTGACAACTCTTCACTCCACTCACCTGAATCCAACATGTAGACCCTGGGCAGCTGAAGAGGTGGCTTCCATATCTTCCTGCAGCTGAGGATGTTTCTCTACAAATCCCAAGAATTGCACCTTGTCATTCTGGAGCACAACACATCAGGCACCCAATTACTCTCTATAGCTCTTGTCCGATTCCTTCTTTTCTTAGCAATTCACCATAAATTATTTTTAATATTTTGATAATCGGCAACAGCAAAGTTTCAAGACAACATCGACTTGCTGGTGACGTGTTGAGTTGAGCTGAGCTGCTTGACATTTCCGTCTGTCAGTGTAGCTGTTCAGTCGTGGTCAATAATAATCATTTCACACATGGGTAATTCAATTTACTGTCTAATGTTTTCGCATCCTCATATGATATTATTATTTCAAGTACCGGTAGTATGTACAGTCGGCCACACTTCTGGCTGTTACAGTCAGTACTACAAACTCCAGGTGTCTAACGTTTGCATCCCTGACTTTCTGAATCATAGGCTCGAAGATTCTTAGTGGTGAAGAAGTGAGACGGTGCAGGGGGAGAAAGAGAGAGGGAAAGAAGGGGGAGGGAGGGAGGACCAAACCATCTCACTTCTTCACCACTGAGAATCTTCGAGCCTATGATTCAGAAAGTCAGGGATGCAAACGTTAGACACCTAGAGTTTGTAGTACTGACTGTAACAGCCAGAAGTGTGGCCGACTGTACATACCTGCTTGTAGTACAATAAAAGATGGTACCTAACCTATTTATTGGATAATTTATCAGCTAACGAACAGAGGGAAGCTTTCAAACTCTTACGTGAGTTAACCCTACACGGAGGACTATTTTTGACTACGACTGTAATCCCCACCCCCCTTCCAATCCTGCAGACGGTCAATTTATAGAGCTTTTTCAGTTATATATTGATTTGGGATATATGTAGCCCAACAAATTGTAGTTTATTGACAATTTTACACTATATTTATTTTGATGTCAGCGGTTTCTATTGAGTAAATATTGGCTCCAAAACAATTAAATAATGAGTAGACTTTATTAACCCCTAGAGACCGGCGCACGACATACACCATCATACGTTAAAGGCTGCCTCACGTCATACACCGTCTCAGCGATTTAGCGCTATTTCCCGCCATGTAGGGCCAGTTCTTCTGGCTCGCACCACCTCTCTAGCTCGGCCTTTTTTCCAGCCTCGTGCTCAAAACGTAAACAACATTATATATATATATATATATATATATATATATATATATATATATATATATATATATATATATATATCCTATCTCCAACATAATGTAACGTAACATAATCTATAAAATATAACATATTATAACCTACTCCTAACTTGATATTGAAGTGGAACTTCCCATCCATCCGCTCAAGGAAGACGTAGAAAAGTTCCCTAATCTTGGAGTCTCCCATGAAGTGTATATGGAAGGAGGGGTGAGTTGCCAGTTTGTGTGTGAAGCAGGCGCTGATGGAGGAGGAGGTGTGGTAGGGCATGATGGTACAAGGCACGAAGGGAAGGACACCATCTTCATCTATCCTGGAGGAACGGATAACCTTGGGGGAGTGACTGGTGGGGTAGGACAGTAGGGGGGGAAGGAGGGCTGCCAGGGACCGGTAGTACTGGGTGGAGGGGGGAGAGTTGGCATGGTGATGGAGGGAGGGAACCCAAGAGGAGTTGGAGGTGTTGGTGATGGTGAAGAGTGAACGGCATGTATAGTGATATGATGGTGGTGTTGGTGATAATAATAATAATGGTGACAATGATAGTGTTGATGACAATGTAATAAGTATTATTTCCTCGTACAACAAACACAAACCACAAAACAACAACACAACACTGAAACTACAAAGGAGTGAAATATTTATCTTGGTTATCTTCATATTTAGTAAATGTTTTACCAAAACAAACACACGCCACTATTACCAAAACAAACACACGCCACTATTACCAAAACAAACACACGCCACTATTACCAACACAGAGGAAGTATTTTCATATTATTGTTGCCCTGTTTAACCTTTTGACTGTGTGGATGAGTACGAGTATATGTATATAGGAAATGTTGGTTCCTTTATGATATGAATTAGTTAGAAGTGTGTACTTCTATATGAAGTGATATGAAGTATGTAGGATGTGTGTGTATCTGTATGTAAGGAAAGACTGAGAAGTGTGTTGGAAGTGTTGGTATCTGTATGTATTGAATTGTGGGTACCCCTATGTTAATAAAATGTGTTACGTCAACAAGTAAGCGGCTCTACACACTGACACATCAACAACAACGCCTTATACCTCCCATAATAGCACAAACCAGGATAATACCGTTCAAAAAACCCTCCCACCAAACTAACCATTTGGTCTTATTTTTCCTACATAACAACAAAGGAGGGAGAGAGGAAAGAAGGAGAATATAGGTAGGAGGGGAGGGAGAGAGGAAAGGAGGAGGAACCAAGTGGGAGGAGGAGAGAAGAAAGAAGGAGAATATAGGTAGGAGGGGAGAGGGAAAGGAGGGAGAGAGAGGAAAGGAGGAGAAGGAGGAGGAAACAGGTGGGAGGGGGAGGGAAGTAAGGGAGAAGGAGTGTACAGTCTCTTATATAAGAAACGGATATTCCTTGGCTAGAGCAGCAGTAACTCACACACACACACACACACACACTCAACCCATCACAACCCCCAATCCACTACCACCGACCCCACCACCCACAACCCACCACTCTTTTCCCTACAAACCCACCACAACCACAACCACCAACAGACCCACTCACCACCACTCCCTGTCCCCCCACAACCCCCCACTCTCCCCCCACAACCACCCACTCTCCCCTACCACAACCACCCACTCTCCCCTACCACAACCCCCCACTCTCCTCCCCCCACAACCACCCACTCTCCTCCCCCCACAACCACTCACTCTCCTCCCCCCACAACCCCCCACTCACCCCCCTCACCCCCAACTCACCGGCCACTAACTCAATATGTTGCCACGTTATGCCCCAAAGTTTGCGAATTTAAGTTACCTGCCTGGACCCTCTCTCTCCTCTCTGTTACCCTGGCTGGCGGCATTATTTTCCCTTGCATAATTATAATGGGTCTCAAAAGATATAAAGAGCAGGGGAAAGTAAACGAGTACACACACACACACACATACACAAACATTACACACACACACAGTACACACACACACACACACAGTACACACACATAGTACAAACACACACACACACACACACACACAGTACACATACACACACACACACACACACACACACACACACACACACACACAGTACATACACATACGTACAGGTATACACGTGGAAGGGGTAGAGAAAGAAGTGTTAGAATGTAAATAAAGATGTTAGTAAGAAAGGATGAATACAAGGTTAGAAGGAAAGAGAACCGGAAAGAAAGAATAAAATAAGAGACAGATAGAACGAATGTAAGAGAGTCAAATAGA